>NW_006499541.1:691748-705114 GCF_000471905.2 Amborella trichopoda | reverse complement strand
GTAACGTACGTACGAGTAGTTAGTTAGTTAACGTAACGAAGAAGTAGTAGTAGTAGTATAGTAGTAGGTAACGGTACGACACCTACTACTAACTAACTACTACTACTAACTAACTACTCTCTCTCTCTCTCTCTCTCTCTCTCTCTCTCTCTCTCTCTCTCAGTTGGAGAAAGATGGGCCAAGAATTAGTTTAGAGTGTCTATGTCTACTCCCACAGAAGCACATTATACACTTACTCCATCGGGTAAAAGCTACACGAGAATTTTGTAAATCTGAAATCTTGGGATTCACTTTAGGATCACTACAAGTGCATTTTCAAAAGAAAAGAAAAAAGGATTTGATTTTGGGTTTCTAAACACTTACATCTGACCTTCCCAAAATTGACATCTCTATTGAATTTTAGGATGATGATTTTTTCCAGGTCCATATGGAGTACATATAACCTTAATATTATTTTATAAGGGACAATGGCTAGGTTGACAAGGTCATATCCTCAAAATCTGAGGCAATACAAATGTTCATAGAAAGGGTTTGAGGGAGTGAGTGGAAAATATGCCCCGTGGGGAGCATATAATCTTTTTGGCATTAGTTTATATTTATAACAAAAAAAATATGCAACAAGGAATCAAGTCTATAATCATATAAACAACTAAGATGGAAGCTTTCAATAACTTTTGTTTTCTTAATCATCATCATCATCGCAGCATTTTCCCAATTAATTGGGATCGACTACACGAATCCTGGTCCGTCATTCTGCTCTATTAAAGGCCATACCTTCAATGAGGCCATAAATCTCCATATCTTTTCGGACTACTTCCAACCACTCCTTTTGAGCCCTAACCCTTGCACTCTTCAATCCCACCACTTGAATTAACTTGCACCTCCTAATAGGTGTTGAACTTGACCGGCACCACACATGGCCAACCCACCTAAATCTCTCTTTCTCATCTTATCGCCTATTGGTGCCACATCTAAATTCTCCTGAATGGATTCATTTCGAATTCTATCCCTTCTTGTTTTGCCACTCATCCATCTTAACATCTTCATCTCCACTACACTCATTCTATGGGTATATTGCTTTTTGTTCGCCCAACATTCTGCCCCAACATTTTTTTAATCACAATCCTTAAATTTAAAGTTTAAATACATTACCCGGTACACAGGATGACTGTAATTGTAATTGGCATTCTCAGCTAAGATGCGTAGAGAAGGATACAAATACAGACACAAACACAGATACAAAGAATTGCAATACGACTTGGTATTTCTTAAATCAAGAATACAGATGTGGATATGAGCATCCTATCATCAACAGATAAATGCTATGGCATGTATAAAGCAGAAACATATAGATCAAACATAAGAATACATATATATACCAAATATTATTATGTTATCAATATAGAAAAATGTTACACTTTCTTCATATTATATCTTTTATAATTGTGATTCCCTAGGGTTCTGCTTAGTGGGAGACATATACCTATGGATGAGGGAAGTCAAGGGTTTGAGCCTTCCAAGTTTATCTAAAAAATCCAAACAAGAGGACCTACCCTTTATTTAATGGAAAAGCTTTACATGTGACTCCACCCACATATAAATATATAACCCCTGCTCTTAGCCGTCAAATCTGAGTAAATGACTGAGATAGCTGGAGTCACAATGTCATAAGTTGACTCTCGAGCATCAGATCTTGATACGCATAGCAATGTTGTCATATTCGCTTCGGGGTCTTTTTCGGTTTGGTGATAAAAATGAAGCAATTCGGTGCTTCGGCCAATTCGGAAAAAGACTTCAAATTTTTTTCTAATTTAATATAAAATAAAAATTTCAAAAAAACAAAAAAAAAATTTGTTACATAGATATTCCTTTGCTTGGGAAAAAGAGGCCAAATCTACTTGAAACATACCCGAATCGGCAGCATCAATATATAAAAACAAAAAAACTAAAAATAAAAATTTCAAAAAAAATAAAAAAAATACTTTTATATAGATATTTCTTTGCTTGGACCGAAGAGCCCGAAGCTTCCGCTGAATCTGCCCAAAGCATACCCAAATCTGATCAAAGTGGCCCAAATCTGACTGAAACGGCAACACCAAGCTTCACTTCGCTTCAATCCGGGCCCAAAATCCGAAGGCTACAACCTCTTCAGCCGAAGCGAAGCAAATTTGACAACACTGGCTCATAGTGTTCTATTTTTATCTTTATTCTATAGATCATTTTGCTGCAAAATTTGGGGCATGCTTACATTTGATAGGAGCACACATGATAATAAAATAATAAAAAACTATTTCCTATGATGGAAAATTACCAGAATACCCCTAGAAATTGTGGGGGCATTTTGGTCATTTATATTCACAAGAAATTGTTTTTCTTTTTAATTTTGCTAGGTGTGGCCCAATAAGAAGATGGGACGCCCCAAATTTCACTCAAAGAGGTTTGGTAGGAAAAATAATAATAAATAAAACTTTAAATAGTGTTTTGGCGTGACAATGTGACATGAGCAATTCTAGCCGTCCATTTAGATGGAGGGGCTGAGAGGTGGGGTCACATATAATTTATATGTGGGTGGGATCACATAAAAAGTTTTCCCTTATTTAATTTATTTTATACAATTGTTTGACTTTACATTTACATATGCCGTAGGAGTATCTGTCATCACTATCGATGTCAAGTATCAGTGCATCAATGCCATTCAAATAGGATACAGTTTCTATGAATCATTGAGAGAGAGAAGCGGTGCGATTTTAGGTAACTTCATTAGCTCTATCAGTCATATTCAAAAAAAAGGGTATGGAGAACTTTCCGAGCTTCTAAAGTTTTAGACACGCATACTATGTGCTAGCATGTTGCCACATGCCAAGAACCATGACAAATGTCCAAGTTAAATAGGGTGGAATAGATTAGGGCCTTATGAAGGAGATTTCTACTTGGTATGATGGAATCGAGCAAGGTCTTAGTCATATCTTTAGGAGTGGCCGAACTGGGGAGATAGAACTGGAGAAGTTACAATAGAAGGGGAAAGAGATAAGATTAATATGCCAACGAAGCGGGTATTAATGCAAGATCTTTGGATGGGGATAGCATCCCCACCATAGTAATTGATATCAACAATGGGAACGGTTGTGGGATCGGATCAAGAGTGGGGGGATCGTGAAATACTAGAAGATACCTATGGTTGGGAGTGTTGTCTGTAGTCCATACAATGCACATGTTAAGGTTCGAGATCCCCAAATGTTAGAAATCGATATTCCAACCGTTTGGGGATCTTGTTTCTGACCTTTTGGGATCTCGATCAAAACTTCTTAGGGATCTTGCTACCAACCTTAAAATGTATGATAATCTAGGATTATGTATACTCTTTAAAGTAGAGATCTCATTATTGATAACAAGCAAGCAATGCAACTATAGTAAAAGTATATTTGTGTTGATAGATGGCTATAAACGAAGAAAATCATCAATTTCGTTGTTGTCTTGGTCTTTAACGTTGGGATCAAGATCCCTAAACGCAGGAATCGAGATCTCTATCAATGAGGATCAAGATCCCTGAGAGATCCGCTCTGGGAGCAACATAATCGAGATCCTAGAAGGGATCGCCTACCAAAGTAAGAGATCCCAGTAACTATGGTCCTAACCTAGAAGAGTTTTTTTCCCTTTTTTGGTTCTCAGGGCTCAAGTGAATGGAGATGTTGTAGAGATAAAACATGAATTTGGAATAGTGAGACACACTTCTAAATAGAGATAAGACCGCTTAGATCTGAGAAATTGTTTTAAAGGCCCCTAAGTTTAAGAGAAACGGTGTGAATGGTGCGATCATTGTTTGCAAATTTGGATGCCTGGAGACCGCAGGCTTTAAAACCACCTAGGCATGCCTTAGGCAGAGGTGCCTCTAGGTGCCCGCCTTAGCCCCTTGGCCCTCTCCTTTCTTTCTTACATTATAAATTATATACTTTATATATTATATGATATATATGGTCATAGCAGCATATAATATGCATTATCTAGTATTATATAGTACTCTGGTAAATTAGAATGATATATTATACCGTACTATATGGTACTAGCCATTACTACTATGTATTCACCATTATAGTACTATAGTACTATAAAGATCTTTATATATTATAGTACGATACAACTATAGTAAATTATAGTACTACCTATTTATTACTTTATATTATTATATATCTTGGATCGATAATTCAGGAAAATAGATAGATCGAGGAAGATGTTGCACATAGAATTAGAGCTGGGCAAGCGATGTGGAGATGTGCGACTGAAATTTTATGTGATCGCCGCATACCAATGAGGCTAAAGGGCAAGTTCTATAGGACAGCGGCGAGACCAGCTTTGCTCTATGGAGAGGAATGTAGGGCAGACAAAAAACAATATACCCATATAATGAGTGTAGCGGAGAAATGAGATGGATGAGTGGCAAGATAAGAAATGATAGAACTCGAAATGCATCTATACGAGAGAATTTAGGTGTGGCACCAATAAACAATAAAATTAGAGAGAGTAGACTTAGGTACGCTGGCCATGTGTGGCGCCGAGCAAGTACAACACCTGTTAGGAGGTACAAGTTAGTTCAAGTGGATGGATTGAAAAGGGCAAGAGGTAGGCCCACAAGAACGTTATTGGAAGTAGTCCAAAAAGCTATGGGGACTTGTGGCCTCACTGAGGATATGACCTTTAATAGAGCAGAATGGAGAACAAGGATTCATGTAACCAACCCTAATTAATTGGGAAAAGGCTAAAATGATGGTGATACTATATATTGTATAATATTATATACTATTGATGTAGTATAATAAATTAATAATATATTACAGTTCTACATTATTACTACATTAATATATTACATATTATAGAGAGAGAGAGAGAGAGGTAGATGATAGGTCTCTACCTTTGTTTCTCTAACTTCCTACTTTCTATATTAGTGTATATATATATATATATATATAATATAGTGTGTATATATATATTAAATAGTATGTATATGTACTACACCCCGACCCCTTACCCTCCCCCCCTCCCCCCACAAAAAAAAAAGAAAACAAAAAACAACAAACAAACAAAAAAAAAAAAGCCCGCTCCCTCATCTCCTTGTCATGAGACACCAGCCTAGGCAGCCTAGACACCTGGGCTGCCCAGGTGGCCGCCTCTACATTTTTTAACAATGGATGCAATCATTTTATTTTGAATGGATAATGGTGGCAATCCTTCTAGGTAAAATTTTTGTCCAAATCCTCCTAACTCAACGAGAAATTGAAGGATAGAACAGAGACATCTTCATACTGGACAGTGATTTCCAAAAGGAGATCACAAGAACACTTCCCACTAGGATGAGGAAATACACAAGAGACAAAATCAATGACTTTCAGGATATGACTCAAATTGATATTTATTGGAGGCAGGAACCAAAGGTGAGATGATCACCTTAAAAGAAAGGGATGGAAGCAAGAATATGTTCGTAGGATGGCTATATATTGAAGCATCCTAATATAACTATATCAACCTGAGGAAGATCTAGAAACAATATTAAAGAGCCTAAAGAGCCAGTATTGGATATCTCTGAGAGGTCTACTGTATTGACAAAATCTGAAGCTTTAGATAAGAAGCTTCCTAGATTCACACTGAATACCACTGTTTGTGGATGGGATTACCTGAAGCTCATCCATTTCTGGGCTGCCACCCAGCTTGAGTTCTGGCCTGAGAAAAGACCGAATCATATTGGGATAGCCCAGACCGGCCTAGCGCTTTTTTCTTTTTTTTAAGATCTACGTCACCCAACCCAACCCAACCCCCCCCACCCCCCCCCCCAAAACCCCACCGCACGCATGCAGGGAGCTACTTTATCTCTCTCGCTAAATTTTTTTTAACATGTAATAAACTGCATATGAATGGCCCATTTACAACAGCTGGTATGAAGAGAAGGAAAGCAATTTGACTCTCTCTCTCTCTCTCAGACCGATCAATCCCCACTCGATTTACAACAACATATGGTTCAAATAGGCTTGCTCTGTGACCAATTAACAAATATTTCCACAAATCAATCATTAGAAACAACTGATTAAGGCATTGTAAACTGGAGCAAGTAACAACCAATTATGTAACAACACCACAAAGAAACTGCACTCTCAAAAGCCCATACAGCATTCTATGCATCGCAATCAAAAGCTGAAATAAACTTCAAATTCCGTTATTTTTCACAAAAACCAAACAAAACAGAGAAAGAAACGCTCTTTGAGGGTTTATAATTAGGTTTTTACAGAGAGAGAGGTGAGGTGGTTTACAATTAGGCTTTGGGATTTAGGTTTTAACAGAGAGGGGTGAGGGGGCTTACAATTAGGATTTTGGATTAGGTTTTTACAGAGAGAGTTGAAGGGGATTACAATTAGGTTTTTGAAAGAGAGAGAGAGAGAGAGAGAGGTGAGGCCGGGTTTTGGGCTTTAGGCCCAGGCACGGGCCATCAGTGTACAGCCCAACCCAGCCCAAAACTACATCGGGAATGTGGCATGTGAGGAAGTGAAAACTAAATTAATTATTTGGAAGGATTTACATTGTATTCAAATAGAAGTTACTGTATAGGCTGATTCTCTACTCAAGGGGGGGTAACTAAGCATGTGGATTTGAAAGATCGTCCTTGTTGCAATTTTATGTTTCTTTCACAAGTATTCCTTGGAGTTAGTTTAATAAATAAAATGTAGCACTTGTACTTCTTACTTATCAAAAAAAAATTGGACACTGTTACTGGTGATCAACAAAAGGTACTTATCAAACCTTCTTTATAAGGAAAATAAATTTCTAATAAAACGTGCTCAAGTCCATCAGCATGAAATTTACATTTGAAGGTTCCTATCAGGTAATCAAAATTCAATGAGTCCCACTCAGACTAGGCAGGCTACCCGGTGCAGAACCTAACCCATAGGAAACCGCCGAGTCTGGCCAGTCCCCAATATTTAATATAGTTCTATAAGACTCTGAGAATAGGCTGAGTCTATCAGACCTGAGATGGGCTTGGGATTACCCAAGTTCTTGTTCTAAGCCACCGGTTGCTACCATACAAAAAACAACTCAATAATGTTTTACTTTCAGGAAAGTGAAACTTTCCATGAGATAATGACAAACTACAATTAAACAATTAATTGCAAAACAAAACAAAACAAATATTTCCATCAATAAAACCCAAATTGATTCAATTATCAAAACATGCCCCACCCCACCCCCAACAAGCACGGTAGGCTCTTACCCTATAAATAATTTAGCATATTTCCAGCTCTAGAAATAGCATCAAACATAAGATTTGGCTTTCCATCACAAATTTTAGAGGTTTGGCTTGTTATATTGAAATCCATAAGCCAATATTAGAACACTATGGATTAAGTCCCATCAAAGTTCTGCATATCTGAGCTTCTCAACAAAAGCACTAAAAAGAATTATTCCAGAGTTTTACTAAGGCACCGCAAGGAAAAGAATTATTCCGGAGTTTTACTTAGGCACCGCAAGGAAATCCTATCCAAGAAAAAGAAAGGTCATTTCTTGGTAATTCAGGGAAAAAAAACTCTTAAGAAAAATCAACAATAAAAAAATTTAATATCTAAGGCGAACATCAACTGGAATGGTTCCCATACACAAGCATCCATTAGATAGAGAACCCAAACCAGCATCGTAATTCATTGATCCCAAACAAAAATGGCGAACATAAATCCCTAAAATACTTGAATTTAAACTTAAACCTCTCAATTTCATGCAATAGACAACAAAAACAGAAAAATCATCATCTTTCTATGAATAACCATCAATTCTTCATATACGATATTCAAATAAAGAATGTACTACCAGAAACAAGTAAGAGAAACAGGAACAAAATGGATGATAAAAATAGCATTTTCAATGGTAGATCTTGGGCGGCGACATGAATTATACGGCTGATCATCATGGATTGGAGAGTTGAAAACAAAAGTGCATACCTAACATTGAGAATTGGAGGGTTTAGAAGGCGTACCTTGAGAGATACTAGGATTGGAGTTAGGGTTATGGTTTGGAGTTGCAGGCTAGATGCAGGATGAGGGTGCCTGCACCATGGCCCTCCATTCCCATAGAATCCCTGATACAGAGAGAAAGAGAGATTCAAGAACTTGCAACTGGAATATCGGAGTGGTTAATATACGGTGAGAGATCTGACCACGACACCCTTCTTATTTATTTAGAGAGAGAGAGAGAGAGAGAGAAACTGGCGACTTGGCCAGAGGAAGAAAATTGACCACCCTTGAATTGGGAAAAAAGGGTAAAGGTCGGAATGGTTCGACCTGGACCGACCCACGTATAAGTTAGACCCACATCCGGATTTGGGTTCAGGTTGGGTCCAAGTCATTTGAATCTGGACCCAACCTATGGGATTAGGTCAAGTCCATGTCATAATTAGTCGGGTTATGTTAGGGTGCTTATATTTTAGAGTAATTTATCAATGTACTCAACAATTTTGGACATGTCTAGTTTTTGTTTTGTGCATTGAGTATTTTCTAATAGAAAAAGTTTACATAGAGCCAAGGCTCTAAACAATCAAATTGGAGCCTATAACAAAATTTTCACTAGAAGAAGTTGTTTTGGGGCCCAAATATCCTCAAATTGATCATCTCGACATCAAGATGCATGGACGTGATAAACAAATTGATTTCAAGTTTTGGAAATAGTGTATTTTGTAATACATTTTTAGACCATCAATTTTTAAGATTTTCAAGATTTCATAGATCTATCAATTTACACTACTTTTGAAGCTTTAAAATTTATAAATAAAAATAAAAATATATTTAAGGTGATCAAAAAGATTTTTAGTATTGAAACCACATTTTCGACACTATTTGCAGAAAAGCTCTAATTTGGTTATTTAGAGCATATACTCTATACAAACCGGGTATTTTTTGTTATTAGGAGGGGTGTCGCGTCAATCTACATGGGATGTGACATCACCTACATAAAACACGAGATTTAATACTCTATGTGAGTGATATGATATCCTATGTAGATCATATTACCTCCTTCTTATTGACAAAAAATACTTTATAATGTGAGGACCCTAACATAACCCTAATTAGTATTATTTATATTAATATATTTTGGTCTGGTTGACCTCAACCTAACTCAAACCAAAAAGATCCAGGTTGGATCTGGACCCAGACTGCATCAGGTTAATGTCAAGCAAACTTAGACCCAATCTATACCTCAATGGTTTAAACACTGCTTACCTTTCATAAATCTCTCTCTCTCTCTCTCTCTTTCACACTCTTTTATTTATGCTTCTAACTCTCAACAGTGAAAAAGATAGTAGAAGGGAAGAGAGAGAAACCTTCTCCATAAGAATCCCTTTAAACTTCTAGCTATAAGCTATACCATAGCTATAATATATTATATAATAATACATTATATTACAAAATTATGTTATTATCATCATCATCACATTTTTTTTTCAACTAATTGGGGTCGACTATAAATATCGTGGTCTGTCATTTTGCTCTATCAAGAGCCATATCATCAGTGATGCATAAGTCCTCATATCTTTTTTTATATTTCCAACTATGTTTTTTTGGGCCTAACATTAAAAATTATGTCATATAGTATATAAAAAATATAATTAAATAATAGTACATTATACTGTATTACAATATCATTATAATAACATGGGCCTATATGAAGGGTCAATACTAAAATCATATCTCTTTGTTTTGGTTATAGACGAGTTAACCAGACGCATATAAGATGAGGTACTATAGTATATATTGTTCGTGGAATATGTAGTTTTGATCGATGAGACTAGAAGCAGTGTCAATAAAAAGTTAGAATGTTGAAGGGATGCACTAGAATCTAAAGGTTTTAAAATTAGCCAGGAATAGAAACGAGAAAGTATATAAGATTACTAGTCAAAAAATACCTAAAAGGGATTGATTTCAATATCTAGGTCGATAATCCAGGAGAATTGAGAAATTAAGGAAGATATCGCATATAAAATTAGAGCAAGATGGGCAAAGTGGAGACATACATCCGAAATTTTATGCGATTACACAATTTTAATAAATAATATCCTCTTAAGTATGTCATTACCCAACAAGGTAAATTATTATAATTTAGAGCCAATTACAAAATTGTTCGTAGTAAGAATATAACATGCTTAAGCTATTAATTTGGAACCTGCTAAATTGCAATTTGCCTTAAATTGAATTTAGCTTGCAATATGTTTGGAATCAAACTCTTTATGTATGAAGTCTCAAAGTAGATGAACTTAATGAGAGACAAGACAAAGGAGAGAGAAGGTGGGAGGGAGGGGATAATTGTCTCCTCCGAAACGTCCAATAAAATTGGAAGGATGCACAAAAGATTACTATGGTCCTTGCGAAATGATGACATGCACAAATCGAGAAATGATCCAAATTTCTCAAATGCTGATAATTAGATAGGTGCGGTTTATATAAGGCTGAGGCCCTAAATAATCAAACTAAGATACATTGTCAAATTGTGTCGAAAGATGTTTTAGTATTATAAATCTTTGTGATAGCCTGAATATTTATTCTCATCTCTAATTAGAAGATAAAAAGTTCCAAAAATAGGGTAAATCATGCTTGATCTATAAACACTAGAAACTTTTGAAAATTGATAGTCCAGAAAAAGCATTACAAGATGCACTATTTTTATGACTTGAAATCTATTTTTTCTCATGTCTATATATCTTAAGGTCGAGATGATCAATCTGAAGATTTTTGAGCAACAAAACAACCTCTTCTAATGAATTTTTGAGCTGCCCCTTAATTTAATTGTTTAAAACCTCACCTTTATATAAACTTTTTCCTAATTAGATACCCCTTTTGGAAATCAAACTCTTAACGTATGAACATAGAGAAAGAGTTCGAAGGGGGGCGTAGTATAATAAGAGGATACCCCCTTTTATGAGAGAAGTAGGCTTAGTTTTTTTATTCTAGCTTAGTTGCATTGTCCGATATCAACCCCTTAAGGAAGTGTCCTCCATCCAAAAAGGTCATGATCAATCAGATATCTCTATTTATAAAGAAAAAAAAAGAAAGAAAGAAAGAGAAAATAGCATTAGAGATGTAATGGACGAATTGTCTGTGAAATAGTGAGTTAAAGAAAGGAATGAGTTCTAGGTGAGATAGGAGTGGCAATGGACCCAACTAGACCGGGGATCCGATGGGATACTCAACTTCAGGTTCGAGAATGGGTCTAAATTTTGGACCCGAATACTATTTGGGTCCAGATCTGGGTCAAGCCGGGTCCGGGTCCGGGTTCGGGTCCGGGTCCGGGTCCGGGTCCAGCCGAACCTGACCTTTACCCATAGTCCTAAGATATATGAGAGCAATCATATGTCTTTTGAGGCACACTAGGTGTTCATATTGTCACAATATCGACAACATTTACTTGTATTATTGGTAAAAAAGAAGAAGCTCATAATCATAAGGTATATAATAGTAAAAAAAAGGGAGAAAAAAAAGAAGCTCATAATTATAGGGTGACAATAGATCCTACCAAACCTGGTATCTGATGGGTAGACCCGGGACCCAATGGGTTTGAGTATGGGTCTAAATTTTGGACCCGAATACTATCCGGGTCCGGGTCCTGGTTCAGGTCTATGTCCAACTGGACCCGACCCGTTGCCACCCCTAAGGTGAGGCTTGGGAGAGAGAATTTTTAGGGATATAGGATTCCTAGCTTTAGAACTATTGGAGTTTGAAGGAAAATTGTTGGGCTTGGGGGTTTTCTCCATATTTTGTATGGTCTGTTTTAAAAAAATTAAATTGTTATTTATTGTTAGTTATTGTTATTTTATAAATTACTAAATCATCCCCATTTTTTACACTGTCTACTGTTTTTAAAACCTTCTCCATATTTTTTCTTTCAACCCATTGAATCAAAGAGGGCTATTACTTTGAGGTAGCGTTTTGGGAGTTTGTTAGGGTGCGGTTCTCATTCTCTTCCAACATGACATTTTCTCTCTTACTAAGTATTTAGAGGAATCTTGAGCCTAAAAGTACATCTATAGCTTTTCAAAAGATACCTTAATTATCTATCATGAAGTCATCTTGATTTCATCATCTCTTAATCACGTTCTATCTCTATATTGTTATTAATCACTATATATTTAAGATAGTCTAGCAAGATATTCGCAAAACATTGATGCTCTAAAGGTACGGTTATGTTATTATCTAGAAGCCCTAATCGGAGCATCTCGGTGAGTTCGTTCCATACATCATGCTTAATTATTTTTTATATAATTTATGATTAGGATAAAACATGAAAAAGATGATGATATAATGGGCATTGATTCATAGTTTATTAGTGAACACTTAGTTGTAGGTATATATTTATCTCAATGATTGTTATGTGATTTGATAGATTGGGCATTAGTTCGCAGTTTCAGTGAGCCCTCAGTTCTAGCTATATATTTATGTTAATAATTGTCATGCAATTGAATTATGTGCATGTGTAAGTGTTTGATAATATTTTCAAATACGATTTAACGATAGGTATTGATCCAAAGCCATATTAGTAACCATTTTAGTAGCCCTCTTCAAATCGATCCAAGAAAAATACAGGCGGGCCCTTCAAAAGTTACACTTCTATTTTGCTTGCATATACATTTAGCTCTGGTTTAGAGATAGAGAAAGTGAAAGAGAGAGAAACTACTTGTGCTCAATTAATGACACATTACTACTCATCAAATTTCACATACATTAGTTGACAATAATTGTGATCATTTTATATCAAAAGTAAATGATTTCATCATATCCATTTTCTTTAAAAGTTGACTAAAAGAATGATAAGACATTTTAAATAAAAAAAAGTATAGATAGGATACTAAATTGTCCAAATCTTAAGTATAGTTTGATAAATTTCTTATAAAAAAAAAAAGAAAATAATTCATGCTTTGGGAAGAATGTAGAGTAAGAATTTCAAATCGTATAATCCAGCTCGCAGTTGTTTGAAGTAGTGTAAGCAATGAGCCTATTTATCTCGCAGGCACAAAGTTAAAAAATCTCCCGAGCTGTTAGATGCAAAAGCCGAAGGTTCCTACTAAAACAACTCCCCATACTGTTGTTAGATGTGACATCCCACGGTTGAGGTCTACACCAAGTCCGGGACAAATGCTAGTGTAGGGCAAAGGACAAATCTCGCTGCGGGAAGGTTGTTTCTAGTTCAAAAAACAAAGGGTTGTTTCCAGTTCATTCTAAAGCCTGTCCACCACGTGGATGGTGTTCTACAAGAGAGCTATAACACATGTTAAAAAAATATAATATTTTATTTATACAAATAAATGTACGATATTATATATATATATATATATATATATATATATATA
>NW_006499541.1:656908-683718 GCF_000471905.2 Amborella trichopoda | reverse complement strand
ATTTTCATCTCTTTAGAGCATATTTATCTCTTTAGGTTCATTCTCATCTCTTTAGAGCATATTTATCTTTTTAGATTCATTCTCATCTCTTTAGAGCATATTTATCTCTTCAGATTTATTCTCATCTCTTTAGAGCATATTTATCTCTTTAGATTCATCTCCATCTCTTTAGAGCATATTTATCACTTTAGATTCATTCTCATCTCTTTAGAACATATTTATCTCTTTAGATTCATCTCCATCTTTTAGAGCATATTTATCTCTTTAGATTCGTCTCCATCTTTTTAGAGCATATTTATCTCTTTAGATTCATTCTCATCTCTTTAGAGGATATTTATCTCTTTATATTTATTCTCATCTCCTTGGAGCATATTTATCTCTTTAGATTCATCTCCATCTTTTAGGGCATGTTCATCTCCTTAGATTTATATCTTTTCGAATTCATCTTTATCATCTCTAGATTTATCTTTATCATTTTTTTTTTAAGATTCATCCTTATCTTTTAAATCATCCTTATCTTTATAAACTGTCTTTATCTTCTCTTCTCAAATTGATAAAAATTAAAAAAAAAAAAATATTTTCTCTTACTTTTTCTTGGTAGATTAGAGTTTATCCTCTTTACTTTAATCTTGCTTTGACTATATCTACTAGTTTAGATTTCTTTTGATCATATCTTGATTAAACCAAATCTTTTTCATGCTTATCTTCATTAGATTTTAGGTTGTCTTTTGCATGTCTCTCTTTGGATCACTCATTGCATACACACTACTGAGTGTTGCTTTTACACACCAATCACACACACATCAAACATACCAAAGTCTACAAAGTTTTTGAAAAACCCTACATCGACCTTTAGTCATGCGGGAACCTAGCTTTATGCGTAGGGCATTGGGGTGCTCCAGCTACGAAGTAATGCACCTCTCTGGGGAAACCTGACCATGAATGCAAATCCACTTTTAAGTAAGGACTGGCCTCTCGCAGTCGCTATAGCCATACCTTATGTGGGCACCCATATAAGCCTAACTCATTTCAGCATTTTCTTTAGATAGGAACACAAACTTGGCCTAAACTACCCATAGTGACATTAGGCCAAAAGATTCTTTCAAATCTATTTCGAGTGCTTCTTGTATTGCATAGTCATGTTTGTAGTCCGTGGTGACTCGGATACAGAGTCCACCACCACATCTAGACCCCTTAGGATGACTGGAACCGAGGGACCTTATGGCTCAGTTCCCTGGGCCTACCTTGCTCCAAATCCCTTTAGATCGAGTTCCAATGGGTCCATTGTCCCACACCCAAGGTTAAACATAGCTAACCCATCTATGAGTCATCCAAGCCGAGTAGTCCAGCAGGTCTGCATGACCCAAGGCACCCTTAATAATCAAGGTATTCGCAGGTCTAAAGAACCAGGGTTGAACCCACTATCATCTTTTAGGTCTAAGTCTAGGGGAGATACTGCTCAATCAGTAGCTCAAACCCCTTTATCTTCCAAGTCTAAAGGAGATGCCACCTAACTAGGGTCGCATCACCCACAAATGCTTGAGTCTAGGGGAAGTGCTGCCTAACCGGCAGCTCATCCCACATTGTCATACAAGTCTAAGAGTGATGCTACCCAACTAAGGGCACACCACCCACATTTGTCTAGCTCTAAAGTTGATTTTGCCCAACTAGGGGCCCGCCATCCACCTTGACAAGTGTCCAAGTTTGAGGCAGGTGCTGTCGAAATTTACACCATCGACAGCACCCCAGCTCCCCCTAACTTGCTTGACCCACAAGGTCAAGTGGACCCGAGTCTACCTCCTCAAGGTGGGGTTCTGGTCCAGTCACATCAGGATCCTCAAAAGATCCATTCTAAGGGCTTTAATAGTCAGAATCCGAGCCATCATAGTTCACCCAACAGAGGCATGCACCCTAAGTTCCCCCAAGTTGATCTAGAACTCCCCGAGTTCTATGATACATTTTCGTTTGAGAGGCGCAATAACTTGCCTTCAGTCAAGGCCTTCTTGAGGCGTGCGGGCCATGTTGAACCATACACCCCACCTATGGCATCGAGTTGTCAGTCGGGTCAGAGTGAGATGACATATTTAGCCCCTGACCAACAAAGTCATGTGAGTTCTACGCCGTCAGTGAGTTGGCACCGCCAATCTTCTCGTCCGCCAACTCCTGTAGATCCGGCTTGACCACAAGTGCTTCCATTCCTTGGGTGTGGACCCTTCTTAGGTCATGTATAGTCACCCACGAGTGCAGCCTATTCAGGCCACCCCAGTTCTATACAATCATTCGCAGATGGCCTATTAAGCCCATATTCCAACTCAGTATCCCCCAAGTCAACCATACCAGTCAGCTCCATACCCTCTGATCGTAGTCTCGGCCTCTAGTCACCCTCACCCGGGATATCCTGTGCACTAGGCCCCGGCTGTCCATTTTCAGGCCCCAACACTAGTTTATCAGCCTCCGGCTCCTCTAGTCCAGGTAGCACCTCAGACCTATCCATACTATCCTCTAGCCCAGGCACCTCAACCTACGCCAATCCAATACCAAGCTTCATCTGGCCCGGCCTTGGCACCTACACCTATGTCGGTCTCATGTCAGGCTCCGACAGCCCCGGCTCATGCCTCCTCACCTGTGTTGGTTTCTAAAGCGGTTCCAGCCATCTCACATGCTCAACCTACTCCAAGTCTGGTGCAGCCCATATCAATATCAGCTGCTTCTCCTGCATCAAAAATTATGCCAGTAGTTTCTAGCAGCCAACAGACTCTTCAGTCAGTTGAGCTTGCCCAGTTGAAAGGCGAATTAACGACATTTAAAGAGACCATGGCTAAGGTCAAAGTTCCAAATATACTCCCTCCATGATCTTATGTCAAGGACGTTCTAGGGGATGTCGAACCCCTTCCTCTGGGTTTTGTATTCTTGAAGTTTGAAATTAAGTTCAGCGGGAAGGGTGACCTTGATAATCACATCACCGCTTACCTGTTAACTGTTCCAACATTAGAAAACAAACCATGTCATCTCAAGGTGATGTTTCAGTACACATCTAATGTGGTTCTGAGAAGTGATCTTGAAGTACCTTGAGCAAACTCATGACAAATTATTCCGACGATTCGTTGAACAATATCAAGGGACCAAGCAAGAACCAATGACCCTCGGGGAGATGGTTGCGACCAAACAAAACATTGGCGAGTCGTTCCCTAACTTTGCTAATTGATTTTGGGAATTTGCATCAAAGGTTATTGATTGTGAACTTCCCAAGACATCCCAGATGAGCATGTACTTGGAAAATGTTCTATCAAAGTACATGAATATTTTCAGTCACGGGTTGCGACCTTTCTCATTCCAACAAATAATATATCAAGTCGCCTTTTACGAAAGGTCGAATGTTGCTGCTGCTAGTGAAAAGTCTGAAAACCCAACAGTGGTTGTACCTTCACAAGGCAAACCAATGGGCAATTATAACAATAACAACAAGAAGAACAATATTATTGCCCAGGTAGGCCAAATTGTCGTGGCACAGGTTCCACCCCAAGCTCCAAAGATAAATAATCAGCTTAGGGGCACTGCTAGGACCAATAACTTCAACTTCAATAATAATGGAAACACTGAAAACAAGATGCCCTTTTAGGAAGTTTGCCTTTCATCACTACAAGAATCTCTTTTCACGTTACTAACTAAAATCCTTTAAGCAAGGCTCATCGTTCTTCCAAATTCTGTTCAACCAAATTTTAAAGTTAATGATGAGTCCAAATGGTGTGGATACTATAAAAATCACACCCATATCACTGAAGACTGCTATCACATAAAATGCACCATCCGAGAACTCCTAGATAAGAGTGCTATCAACCATACTCCCACTGATGCACCAATGGAGGCATCTAATCAAAAGATGAGGATATTTGCTAATATGCTCCTACATAATAGCAAGAAAGTTGAAATATAACCCCCTAAGGAAGTCGTACCAAGCTCAATTGTCATCATGATGATTGAGGATAAGCCACTCAAGGGAGATTCTAAAGTTTAAAACCATAAGGATACCTAAGAGAACCTCCTTGTTGTCACTTGGAATCACATCATCTTCGAAAGCAAGGGAACTATAGTCGATCGAGATCCATGTATAAACATGATTCCCATTAACCGGGACTACACTCCAACACAAGACGAGAAAGCTGAAAATCCAAGGGACTCTAGACCAAACATCATCGTTGGGGCTAATAAGAACCCTCAAGAGGTTGACCACCTCACGAGGAGAGGAAGCCGCTTCAAGCCACCTCGATTGATGGCCGACACTATGGAATAAAGGCTTGGGAACCCTCCTAAAGCCGACCAAACCCCCACTGTGTCAAATAAAAAAATAAATGAACAAGAAACAGACACATCTGAGCCTACCACATATTACGACTTGCTAGCTCATCTCAGTAAGATTTCGGCATCCATTTCCATCATGGATTTGCTAAAGAATTCCCCTATTCATGGGGCCCAAATCAAGGAAATACTGGGAAAGACTCATGTTCCTACCCACATTACACCTGAAGAATTGAGCAGTATGATCAACCTCTTAATGACACCAACCCCTATCACATTTACCGATGATGATATACCTTCGGGGTTTGACCGCTTCTATACTCATCCACTTTATATCATTGTTTTCATGAGCGGATACAAAATCAGGAGAGTGATAGTTGACAATGGGGCATCTTTGAATATCTGCCCTTTGAAAACTATTCTAAGAGTAGGCTTATCTCAAACAGACATTGAGGTTTCAAACATCTCAGTTGCAGCTAGGATGGGGTTCAGAGAGAAACCTTAAAGATCATCCCTCTCGCTCTTAATATTGGACTAGTGGTCCAAATAGTGAGGTTTTATGTCGTTAACATTGAACCCTCCTTTAACCTACTCATTGGTAGGCCATGGTTACATGAAAATCTTGTTGTGACTTCCACTTTGCACCAATGCCTGAAGTTCCCAACAGCCAGAGGTGTGGCTCGGGTACGTTCAGATGCTATCAAAGCGACAAAAAGAGGAATTCTCTGAAAATTTGAAAATCCGAGAGATCCCGCTTCTGATATGTAAAAGGAATTGCGTCATGATCCATATAGCACAAAAATAATCACCTCCCCGGACAATTGATGACTACAAACTGTCCGAGAAACTAAAAGATTGTTTTGCTCGTTACAACTTTGGTTCGTACACGACATGACATATGATACTAGCCCAGGGGTTCTACCCAGGCTCCAACATCAGCAAAATGGGCAAGGTGTTGCTAAGGCAATCACTCATTCCCCTCAAGCCAAAATAGACACCAAGGATCGGAGAGGGTTGGGTTGCACACTTTTTATACTTCAATGCAAACTCAAGCCTTCTCAGAATCCCGGTTTCGTTCTTGGAGGAATTCAAGGCCTTGACCATATCAAGACTGAATCTCTTTCAAAACCAAAAGTCATAATTGAATCTCCCTCAGAGGAAGAGTCGTTAGAATGACAAATTTCATGGCTTACACTTGGAGTCAACATTGTGACTACCACTTCCTTGACCCCTAAGAAAACTAGGGTAACTATTGAAAACTGGACCGTCACTCCCCTATCCATTAAATCCATCAAGGGGGTACAACAATATTTTTCAAGTACCTATGCCAAAAAACGGGCTGGCGCATGATGTCTATATAGACATCCTGCATAAAGCTCCTCCGACACCATTACAACTCCCATTGTAGAGAATGTAGTCAAGACCCTTAACAAAACCAACCAAAGCTCGGGTCAATCAAGGAAGAAAATGAGAAACAAAACGAGGACTCACCTGCCAATGAAAATTTTGAGGCAGATGAAGAACCTCCATCGAAGGAACTCATGTTCCAAGCTGAGAAGTTTACGAAAAGATTTGATGGTAGCCCTATTGCTATTATCGAGGAAACCTTAGACATCAACTTAAGAACTGAGGAAAATCCAAAAATTACAAAAATAGGAATGTCTCTGTCATGAGATGAGCAAGGCAAGATGATCTACCTCTTAAAAGAATATATAGACATTTTTACCTAGTCTTATAATTACATTCTTGGCTTGAACCCTGAACGGGTACAACACCATCTTGTATTCCATGAAGAGGCAAGGGCCATGAAACAAAAGTTGCACCACCAAAAGCCACACTTGGAGCTGAAGATAGAAGATATTGACAAGCTTTTGAAGGCAAACTTCATCTTACATGTGGACTATCCAGATTGGTTAGCCAATATTGTGGTAGTACCTAAGAAAGATGGAAGAATTAGAGTCTGTGTAGACTACATGGATCTAAACAAAGTTTGTCCTAAGGATGACTTTCCTCTTCCAAACATAGATGCCCTAGTTGGCAGCATTGTTAGACACCAGATGTTATCCTTCATGGACGGTTTCTCTGGTTATAATCATATCCTCATGGCAAAAGAAGACTTCCTTCATCATGCAATGGGGAACATATTGCTATATGGTTATGCCTTTCGGTCTCAAAAATGTTGGGGTCAGCTATTAGAAGGTCATGACTGCTATATTTCATGACTTGATACAAGACATCATAGAAAACTATGTGGATGACATTGGATGCCCACCTTGCCAATTTGAAGATCCGAGAGCACTAGCTAAAACTGAATCCTCAAAAGTGTGCCTTTGGTGTCAAGTCTGGCAAGCTGCTTGGCTTCATTGTGAGCCAAAGAGGCATAGAAGTAGACCCAATGAAAATTCGGGCTATCTCAGAAATGCCACCTCCAAAAAATATACGGGAAATACTTGGGTTGCAAGGCAGGATCCAAGCTATCTGGAGGTTCATCTCCCAATCAGCTAAGAAATGTGCTTCATTCAATCGCCTGCTAAAGAAGGACACTCCAGGTATCTGGGATAAGGCATGCCAACAAGCCCTTGACCACATAAGGAAGTATCTTTCTAACGCACCAATCTTGAGTCCACGTGATCCCAACAAACTCATGTTCCTTTACCTTGTTATTACAGACAAGACAATGGGGTCAATGCTAGGGCAGTACGATATTCAAGGAAAACAGAAGACCATCTATTATACGGTTAAGACAATGGTCGATTATGAAATGCAATACTTTAATACGGAAAAATATTGTCAAACTTTGGTGTGGGCAACTCAAATGCTGAGGCATTATGTGCTCTTGCATATCATCAAAAGCTCATATCCAAGATGGATCCACTCAAGTACCTGTTAGAAAGGCATGTTCTTAATGGGCGACTAGCCAAGTGGAAGATTCTCTTAAGTGAATTTCACATCGAATATGTTACTCAAAAATCAATCAAGCGGAATGTAATTGCCGATCACTTAGCTAAGCATGCCTTAACCTGACCGTGTTCCCATCAAAACAGATCTCCCTGATGAGGACCTCTTTGTGAGGATCCCACTTGGGAGTTGTACTTTGACGGGGATAAGAATGAATACGGCACTGGTGTCGGAATTATCTTATGCTTTCCAGAAAAAATAATGTTTCCAACCACTATAAGGCTCGAATTTCCCTGCACCAACAATGTTGCAGAATATGAAGCGTTAATAGATGGTCTCAAGAATGCCTATGAACTCCGAATTGAATAATTATGGGTCATCGTTTCTCTGCTTGTAATAAATCAAACCAACAGGGAATGGAAGGTTAGAGACAAAAAGCTCCAAGCCTAATAGGAATTAGTTGAAAAGCTGTCAAAATGCTTCAAAAGAGTAACCTTTCAATATGTGATTAGGGAAAACAACTGATTCACCAATACTTTAGCCACCCTCGCATCAATGGTGGACATTCCTCCCCAAATGAGTCTCCACCTATTTTACATCTGACACAAGAGTAATCCCGGAAGAGGAAGATCAAGAACCAGAAAGAGAAGAATAAGTGTTCACCCTCGGGGACAGCCAGAATGTTAAAGCCAAGCCCTGGTATCTTGATGTATCCATTCTCTTAAAAGATGGAACTTTTCCCAAAAGAGCCTCAAAGAGAGATAGGGATACCCCAAGAAGATTCTCAATCAACTTCTTGATCAAAGACAACATCCTCTACAAGAAGTCCTTCGAAGGAATCCTCCTAAGGTGTATTGACCAACCAGAAATCGATATTGTGCTTAAAGAACTACATGATGAAGGAGGACACATAGGGACAATACTCCTAGCTCAAAAAGTCAAAAGACAATGATACTACTGGACTATCAAGGGCGAAGATTGCTGGAAATATGTGAAAAGATGTCCTAAATGCCAAGTTTGTGGATATCTCATACACACTCCTTCCATGCCGTTCAACTAAACACCTCCAATATGGCCATTCTTTATGTGGGCACTGGACATAATTGAGATGATCATGTCAAGAGCTTTTAATGGACACATATTTATTCTCACTACTACTTAATATTTCACAAAATGGGTCGAGACGGCCTTATTCACAAAAATAGAAGGACAACATTTGGCCCCATTCATTACCAACAACATCGTCTACAGATTCAAAGTCCCCGAAATAATCATCACTAACAATGGGACCAATTTCAAAAATGAAAAAGTAGCATGGATGTGCAAAATTTTTGGGATAGAGCAGAAATTTTCATGGAAATGGTCAAGCAAAACCAATTAACAAGACTCTCCTGAAGATCATCGATCGAACTATAGAAGACGGCAACGATTGGCACGAAAAGCTACAAGCTGCATTATGGGTATATAGAACCATTGAGAAAACAACCTCATGGATGACTCCCTGCTCATTGGTCTATGGCATGAACGCTTTACTTCCAATTGAGGTGGAAATACCTTCTCTTAGGATACTTACTCATAAGGAATCAGATCACAAGCAACAGGCTGCAGGCCGACTAGCCACCCTCGAGACACTGGACTAGAGACAACTCCGAGCAACTGAGAAACTCATAAACCTTGAAGGACAAGAATTGAACAATCTTATTAATGCTATGTACCTCAAGAAATACTATTCCTAAAAAAAAAAGAAAAAAAGAAGGAGGGAGAAAAAGTCTTGATCCCAAGTCCGCCTAGGGATCCCAAAAAAAGAAAAAAAGAAGAATATATAGAATAAAGGGAACTGGCCCCAAGTACGCTTAGGGGCCTAAAAAAAGAAAAAAAAAAAAGATTGATGACCTCGAAAAAAAAAAAGAAAAAAAGAAAAAAAGAAAAAGAGAGATCTCGATCCCAAGAATGCTTGGAGATGCAAAAAGAAAAATAAAATAAAATATTACAACTATGCATGGATGGAAACCAAGAAAATATATATATCTAAAGGTTTTCCGTACATCATAAACAATAAAGAAAAATATGCATGAAAGATACAAAAGAAGAGACTCAATCCCCATCTCTCAAGATTGATTGAAAGCCACTCGAGGCCTCTTGCTCGCTCGCTCTTGAGTGTACTCTACGCCCACTACTGCCTCTCGAAGCTACAGGAGAAGCAGGGATTGGTGGCATCAGAACTATCATCTGGCCTTTAGTTGCTTGTGCCAGTCGTCACCAGCTTGCTCCAGTGCCGAAGTTATCAATGCAAGCTGACGAGTCATCTCAGTATGCTTCAACTGAAGCTTCCCTAATTGTTGCTTATATTCATCCTGAAAAAGAAGAAAAGAGATAGAATCCAAAATCACAGGAGAGAATGTGACAAATAAAAAAAAAGAAATCAAGCAAAGGAGAAGAGTACGTACCACTCACCTCTCACCCGTATCAAATTCACTTGCAAGGGGTCCATCCCTCAACTCGCAACATGGGACGGTCCCGCACCTGAAGAATGGGCCTGACTCTGGATAACCCACAATAACTCTAGCTCAGCCTGAGCCCAATCTCTACTCTATGAAGTGTAGCCATGTAGTCTCAAGTTGAGCCCGCACCTCTGCACACTACCTCATAGCCTGGTCTCTAGAGTGCATCATCTCATGTAATTGACCTCTCAAGTATACTGCCTCACGGATAACCAGCTCTTGTTGGGCTACCCATGCCCAGCCTCTTGATGATCTCCCAAGCATGCGTAGACATGTACATGATCTCTCAGTTAGAAGACCGGTATCTCTTTCCATACACCGACAGAGGTGCCATGGCATTCTCCTCACTCAGCTCATATATGAGGGCATGCCTCTCCTCCCACTCTGCCGACCAGGGAGCCATATTCGATAAATACACCACCCTAAAATCGACTCTGATCACAGGAGATACCCATCTAGGAGTGTAAAAGTAAGGACCAATAAGAGGTCCAATCTGTTGCAATACGCAATCAGGGTTGTAAGGCTCTACCACATCCATACAAATAAAATGAGCATGCGTAAGGAACACTGACACTAAGTGCTCATAGACAGCGACACTATCCTCTACAGGTACAATCCAAGTAATCTGAAAGAACAAAACATGTGGTAAAGTGATCCAGGAGAATTTCTCAAAGAAGAAAATAAAAAGAAAATCAGGACTATATTGGTGAAGGTCTCTAACCTGGTTCAAAATAAAAATAAGTTCTGTGATTTACCCAAGACTAGATGTCTTAGAGTAAATGAAAAATCATCTCTGAAAAAGAGAAAAGAAAGAAAAAAAGAAGAAAGAAGAAAATGCACTCCCAGGATCATTCTATGGAGACATTTGCTCCAGCCCTGAAGCAGGGGCAATTTGGTCATTTTTCATATTTGTTGAAGACAACCTGTCCTGGGCAAATATGTGATACCATTGATAAAATCATCATGAAAGACAATCTTGAACTAAGTTTATGAGTCACAACATCACGTGATTGAGGATCCCCTACAAAAATTTTCATATGCGAAATCATAAAAGGAAGCCTACTTTCACAACATGGAAAAAATAACAAACATGCTCGGAATTCTCCAAAACAAAGAAGAGCATGAATTTAGCATGAGAAACAATCATGACACAATCTTAGAAAGGAAAAATTAGTCAGGTAAAAAGAAGAAGTCAAAGATTTGTCACTTAGAAAAGAGTGAAATATATTTCGAAAGAAGTCCAAAGCAATCAGAACAAGTCCTCCACCTCGACCGACACATCAAAGATTCTCAGACACATTTTCAATCACATATGAAGTCATAGAACTCCGAAGTGATGCGAGCTGAAATGGCTCACAAAATTTAGTTAAAGACGTCCAACCCGTTCGACGTGAAACAGTCGGGAAATTTCAATCTAAAGACGTCCAATCCGTATGATGTGAAATAATCGCAAAATCTCAAACAAAATGTCAAACGCATACAACGTAAAAGAGCCGAGACAGTCAAAAAGTCAAACTCGTGCGACGTAAAATAGCTGAGACAGTCAAAACGTCAAACTCCTTTGAGTTCTGTGACTTTGGAGTTCTATGACGTCAAAGGTGATTGAAAAGAGTCAAGACAGGAAGAGTGCTCTTTTGGTGAGCTGAGACAGGAAGACGTCAAATCCAAAGAATCATAATTGAATACGAACTAAGAAGTTCAATTAGCCAGGAATTCATCAGCCCAAAAATTATTTTAAAATCAAACTCCTATTCGATTGGAGATCCTGACCCCAATAAAAAGGACTAAAGTTGAAGATGGCTACACAGACATCACATAGGTAGCATTGGGGTGACTACAATAAGGAATGTCACTGGCTTAAAGATAACATAGTTCCTATTGCTTATCACTTCGGATCCCAATTGTCGGAGACCTCTCAACCGCACTGACTCAAAGATATTAGTTTGATGTCTTACGGATCAAAAACATCCATCGGCATACCGTCTACCCAAAGAGTATTAGTCATTCAAAAGAATGATCGCTCGAAAAACGTCTTCCTTCCCACCATGTCTCGATTGTATACTTCTTTGCCAGTCACCTGGTGCCTCAGGTGAATACCAAAGATGGGCAACTGTAGATACTCCCCTTGAAATTCTGGCTAAGAGAACTCCTAAAAACCTTGATTCTAAGATCAAAGGGCCACATAAAATTTAGTAGATCATAGACAATCTAGAATTAATATAATTATCCCAAAACTACCTAAAACCTATCCCAAGTTGATGTAGACTCAAAAGCTTTCCAATGGTCTAAGAATTACCTGAATCGGACCTATGGATAAAAAGATCTAACAAATGATCAATAGGTCCCTGCTTAATGGGCACAGGGTGACCGGCTCGACAAGGGGAGTGTCAAGCTGGCCTGCCCAACACGGTGCATGTCAGGCATGCCCCTAAAGCCTGTCATAGGCCCAGTCAGACCCGATGCAGCAGTAAAAGGGGTGTTTTCTTGATGATAAAGCAAAAACTTCAAGATAAACTCCAAAAATACCGAAAAATTCCAAAACAATTAGAAAAAAATCACAAATTGAGCCTTATAAATACCCCCCTCTAGAACCAAAAGAAGAGGCCAAGAAATCGTGACAAATTCCTGAAATTGGAAAAATAGCTAAAAATAACCTAGAAAATATTAGAAAATAGGAAAACCCCTGAGAAAATTCCAAAAAAAAGAGGAAAAATCCCAGTAAACTCAAAAATTAAATTTTAATCTTAAGAGCCTCCAAAAACAAAAAAATTAGGAAAATCCTCAAAAATCCCAATAAACCCAAAAATTAGAATTTAATCTTACGAGCCTCCAAAAACTTTTAAAAACCAGGAAAATCCTCCTAAACCCTCAGAAAAGCCTTGGTAGACACTACCAAAAATTCCATAGCTTTTCTTCCGGCCTCAAGAAACTTTAGATCTAGGTAAAAATACCTTAGATTTATTGATTCCAACAAGCATAGCATCTAAAATTCTCTTGTTTTCTTCAGATTTAGTTAATTTTCCCATTTAATTTAGTTTTATCTTCTTTATTTTCTGTTATTTATTAGTTTATAAAGTTTTTAAAGAGTTTTTAATGCAAAATACACATATATGGAAGCTGGCACTGCCAGTGGATCCAAGAAAGGATCGGATCTGAATAGATCTGTACAATTCTTGAGCCCATAATTTGAACGACCCCACTCTCTTTATTTTTCAAAACTAACTAATCTTTCTCTAAGATTTGAGCAGATTTCATCCTGAGATCGACCCGGATTGAATCATAAACAATACCATATTCGATCAAGCTAGTGGAAGACACCACTCGCAGGTTGGGTCAACTTGAATTTTAATAACAATGTCAAAACTTAGGAGCAAATAGCAGGATTTGGGGGACTTCTACGAGATTCAGATGGAGCCATCTTGTGGCAATAATACCACACTTGCATGCACTATTGTGGTATCAATGAGGAGGCAGAGCGTTGAGATCTAAAGGTAGGTGTGTCCAAGTTACACCCTAGCCATTCTCACTTAATTATTGAAGGGGACTCTGCGAACGCCATTGCATTGTGTATTGACCCAGAACAGATTTCTATCATGGATGAAATTGTATTGGCTCTACAAGGTAGACAAGTAATTTTCAGCCATGTTAACAGATAATGTAATAAAGATATTGATGGCTTAGCCAAAGAAGCAACATCCTCCTAGCTCTCTGTCTCCCTTTCGTCCTATCTCCCTTGTTTCATCTAGTTTCCCTCTTTTTGTCTCTTTCCAAGTGAGCTCTTTCTCTCCATCTCCTCTTTAATTTTCACTTTTTGTCCTTTATACTTTTTCATTATCTCAATGAATTATAGTTGCTGTTCAAAAAAATAAATTGCTAAATTTGGACCATCTTTTGAACTTCAAATTTACAAAGTAAAAATTCATTTTTTTGAGGCTCAAAGGTAGGATTGTAAGGTTCAGCTTCACTTTTATCACAAAACCATGGATACTTCTCGAGAAAGTCATTTAAGGAACCTTCAAGAATGGAGTATTTGGCCCCAGCATTCTTGTCTAATGTAAATTTTGTTTAATGAAAAGGACAAAATGGGGCATACCCACTCAAAGAATCCCAGCCATCCCTCAAGTATTGTATTTGATATTGAATCTAAGATCCAAGACAAACTATAAAGGATATATTTGCATCCAATATTGAGCATGATATTGATTATAAGATCCAAGAAGAAAAATCTAAAGTACAATTCTATGTTCAGTTTGGGTTTGTTTTTTTGTTTTTTGTAGCTGAGTGGTAGAAATGGAAGTTGAGACGTAACGCTGTTTGATGTCAACTGCTAACCACTCAACCCCAATCTCAATACTAATTTTGAGCCTTAGGGGCATATGTTTCACCTCAAATTTATGCCTTTACTTCAATTGTGGGCCTCAAGAGCATATGTCTCACCCCAAATTTAGTACACGTCCTACATATCATCTCCAAGAAGATTACATAGAACAACAATAGAAAATACCTTTTTAGAAGTTAAAAAATATAATGAATGTGGGCCTACTATTTTATGGATAAAATGGTGTTCAAGCAAGATCAAGACTTTGTTCAACTCAAAGTTTTATATCTTGCCTCACGTAGATGAATAATTTGTTTTTTTCAAAAAGTGATTTTGAGTTTTCAAAGAGGTAGATCTAGTTACTCAAGAAATGAATGCCCCACGCTGTAGGACAAATCAAGTTGTTTTTTTTTTTTTGGGTGGGGGGAGAGACAGACCCCTATCCATTATTTGAAATAGATTGAAAATTAGTTTTTCGAAGGTGCTAGAGGGTGGCGTTAGTGGAATTGGTAACCACAATGACCCAGCCCCGTTCCCAAAAACAATATTTAATTACCATAACTCATCAAGTTTAAAAAAGCTATTTTCTTTATTTTTCTGTAATTTACTTTAAGAAAATGTGAATGCCATTTATTCGCAAAAGGCATGATGTGGTTTTTCTCGCAATTCTGTCATTACGCTTGTTGAATAGTAATATTTCTTCAATGTATTATATTAAAAATAAGCAAAGGGAAAATATCAATTAAATGGTGAAATTACCTTATAAAATGATCAAGATTGTCAAATCATACCATTTAGCAAGTGTGGATTGTTAATTTTTAAATTTCATTTCAGTCATGTATTTGTTAAAAATGAGGAAGTTTCTTCTATTGACAATTGAGAGCCCTAAACATGCAAGGATAATGGTAACTTAGCCTACTTATAGGGCCTAAGCCACATGATAATTAGAGGCTGGTTGTTTACTGTTAGCAACATGCAACTGCCTAATGGTCCTAATGCCATTGGTTTTTCAGGATTAGCAACATGGATTCAATCTTTTTCATTGTAAACCTTTATTTTGTATTACCAACCCTCAACAACAAATGACATTATTATCATATGGCTCCAATTACCTAAATGCCTATGCATGTTTAGGTTCCCAATCCTAAGCAAAATAGTTTGGTTAATTTTTTACTATTTTTTTAAACCCGCATATAAATGCAATGAAAATTAAAATGAACTATCGTAATAATAGGATGATTTGACTGCCTTAACAATTTTGTAAGGTGTTTTAGCCATTTAATTGGTTTTTTTCCTTTAATAAAAAATATGCATCATACTTCCTCAATATATGATATATTTAAAATATAAAAAAATCTAAGAAAAAAATATATCAAATATAAAAATATGAAACATTAATTGAAGGGAAAATATATGATAAGACTTGTTTATATTTAACACAGATTGGCCATAATCACTTATTAGATGCAAAATTTTACAAATAGATATGCAACATTAACTGTGCTCAAAGTCCAATAAACACTTCTTTGAACTTTATATAGAGAAATGACACACCCTAGCCATCCTATCTTATATGGGGCGACATTGGGTGTTTGTGACCTTTGTTTATACAAGGTAATAGTCTCAATGTGTACAATCCCTTAAGAAAGTTCAAAATAAAGACCACAAATTAAAGAAAAACAAATACAAGAGAGAGACTTTTCAAGCTTAGGAATTCCTTAAAGACGAGAGCACGAATGATTCTTTTCTCTATGTCAAGGGTGGTTCATGGATAAAGAATTTTTGTAAGAGTTAACATTTTCATAAAACATTAAAAACAGATAATTTCAAACATTTTCCATCTGTTCTCTATTATTTTCCTTATTTTTCATTTTTGCTTTCCCTTTTTTGTATAAATTCGGATTTCCACACTTCAATGACAGTTACTTTTAGAAAACGAAAATTAACCAGCTTTTGATTAGCTTCGTTATACCATTTTCTTGAACTTTGTACGGTCTTGAAGTTACTATTCATAGGTATGTGCCATGGTCTCGAAGTAATATATTACACTCTCATGGGAGAATAGTGTATATTTACTCCTGCTTTCATGGGAGTATAGTGTATATTTACTCCTATAGTGAATCTGAAATTTTGGAAACCACTTTAGAATCACTAAATGATTATTTTCAAAAAAAAAAGTTTGCATTAGAGTTTTTTCACACGAAATTTTTTGCCCTTCAAAAACGTTATTTTTTCAAGTAATAGATAGTACAATTTAGTTATATTTTCACTGAAGCCAGTCCATAGATTGAAGAGTTTACATCCCAAAAATTTATAGGCTTAAACTTACTCCTAGATTGGGTTTTACTCGAGGGAGTAATGGATATTATATTCCCCGGGGAGCGTAAAATCTTTTGGCCATATAAAAACCTATTTCCTTTTTTTTTCACACACATGTATCATAATGTGTGTGTTACTTGGGGTGGGCCAATTATTTTTTTAGTCATGATGAAGGTATAGCCCTTGATAGAGAAGAATGGTGGAACATGATTGATATAACCAATAGTTTAAAAAACGAACCCCGAATTGGGCACCCCAAAAGCTCATTTGGATTCGTGAATCGGTGTTTCGGATCGGGAATCAGCCGAATCGGTTGGATTCGGCCTTAAAAAAAAATTTAAAAAAGTATTGAAAATCATTATAAATTTTATTTTTTAGGAATCCAATAAGAATGAGTGTACTATATTGATAACTTTTATTTTTTTGCATCAATATGCGAAGATTGAGATGTTCTTTCCCTGTATGAAAATCATCAAACATTTATTAAAACCTAACTAAATACAATATTATACATTGAAATTAGAATTATTGGATTGTATTTTATTATTTTAACATCATTTTACTATACAAATAAGAATAAGTATGAAATTTGTCTTATAATATCATCTAATTTAAAAATCTAATTTACAACTATAACAAAAAATAATACATTGCATAATTTATAATGTAAAAAAATTAATAAATAAAATATAAGATTTAATTATCATTGTAATTAATGTAATTATTAATTATAATAAACATGATTCAAAAAATAACGGTTCATGACATCATTATCGGATCTTGATATTTGATATTAACTGTTCATGACATCATTATTGGATCTTGTGACGTCAAATATCATTAGGCGAGAAAAATGGTTAGATACGAAATGGGCTGGGCGATACTCGATTCCAGATCGGGTCGTCGATTTTTAAAACACTGGATATAACTTGTTCGATTTCAGATTGGGTTGGTTGGATCCGAAACAGGCTGGGCGATACCTGATTTCAGATTGGGTTGTCGATTTTTAAAACACTAGATATAACTAGTCCGATTCCATATCGGGTCGCCGATTTTTAAAATGCTGGATATAACTCGTCTAATTCCAAACCGAGTCACTGATTTTTAAAACACTAGATATAACCAATCTCAAATAAGTAAGATAACGCTTGAATGATGATGGTGATCTTGATGTGTCTTTCCTATTTATATCTTTATGAACTGAACTACTTATTTTCTTGAGAGTGGCTCTTTTTAAGATTTAGATCTCTCCCTTAAAAAGTTTCTCAAATACAACTCAACTAGCATAAAAGTACTAGGAAATCCCCTCAACAAGGTAATCTAGACTCTCTCTCTCTCTAGGAATGCTAAACTAATGTGTCTCAATAGGGTCTTTATCTCGTTGACTGACATGTGTTCTTGCAGTTAATTTTGAGTTAATATATATAGAATAAGTTAAACGGTGCAGTTGGCATATGGATGCATTCGTAGAGGTAAAGTGGACCTTCAAATTTTATCATGGTATATGATTTTGATGTGAAATATTTTTAGGATTATCTCAAAATTTATTTTTATATCTAATTATAAAATTTTAAATTTCAAAAATGGTTAAAATCAAGTAGATCTATAAACATATGAAAATATTGAAAATGGACGGTGTAAATAATATGTTGTAAAATACACTATTTTTTAGACTTAAAATCTTTTCATTTTCATGGTCATAAATCTCGATGTCGAGATGATCAATTAAAGGGTTTTTCAACATTAAAACTACATTTTCCGATGGATTTTTTATGTGCATATTCTACATTATAAGGTTGCATCCGTATATAAACTTTTTCCTAAATTAAATTTTAACTCCATTTTTTTCATTTTTGGGTATATCTTTCTTTATTCTAACAAAATAGGAATCTCTTTATAATAAGTTTTGTGATTAAGTGTTATTCGATACGGGTGTGGTTTGTATAAGTATGAGGCTCAAAAAAATCAAAGTAAGACACCTTCAAATAGCATTTTAGTACCAGAAATATTTATGATGGGTTGAAAATTTATTTGCATCTCTAATTATAAAATTTAAAGTATAAAAAATAGTGTAGATCAAATAGATTTATGAACACTTGAAAATTTTGAAAATTGATGGTCTAAATAATGAATTATAAGATGCACTATTTTTAATATTTAAAGTTCACTTTTTCTACATCCACATATCTCAAGATCAGATTGGAGGGTTTTTTGACATCGTAACAAACGTGTTTTAGTGAAGTTTTTGAGGTGCGCCTTTGTCCAAGGCCTCAATCTTATATAAACTTTTTCCATGGGATATTCACAATAATTCAAGAGTAATTTGTCCTTTATAGGTAATTAAAAAAGATTGATTAAAAGAGGACAAAAAAAAATGAGATAAGAAAAAATAGGAGGTGGTTAGGGTGTAGGATTGGAGTCAAAAGTCCATATAAATCGGGTTTAATTTTAAGCAGTTAACAGTTAACATTAGCAACACTACATCTCAAATTTGAATCCATCTACCAAAATAATAATAATCAAAAGTCCACATGGCTTAACATTCTATGTTCCAAATCAAGGAAGTAACAAACCAACCTAGAGAGAAGAGAGAGAGAGAGAGAGAGAGAGAGTTCATAGAACACAACATTTCATGCCAAACTCAACTACTCCATCTCCTTTATAATTTAAGAACTAAATCCGACTACATGTAATATAATAATATCTATACCACCAAATCTCCTTTATAATTTAATTACTAAATCGGAATACATGTAATATAATAATATTTATACCACCAAATAGCACCTATATTGCTTCACAACCAAATGCCAATAATATCCTCACCAAATAAGATTTCAAGCACTCTATTAAAAATTGTTCACGGGTTACATTTCACTTTTGCCACCTCTCTCTCTCCGCGTTGAACCTATTTCAAACATTTTTCTTGGTGTGTTATTTTGCATCCTTTTTGTTATGGATACGGTTAGCATGCGGCCTAGCCCCAGCACATGTAGAAATATGCGGGCTTGGCAATAAATATATATTTTAAATATAATTTAATCTTAATTTTTAGATAATATATAATCTTTAACATGAAGATCATGAATATGAAAAGGAAAAAAATTGAAAACTAAAAATAATAATTATGTTAAAAAAACATTTAAACTGTTAATTACAATTATTTTTAGATGGACCACCTATCTGCATCCATCTTACATATGGATGCTTTATACCTCTGGACCGTATATTTTAGGAATGCAATCCAGCTGGCATAAATCAATTATTGTTGTATTGGGGCAATGATTTCATGCAACCGTTGTGTAGTACTATAATGCAACAACATTAAAAAACTATCTTATGGCCGTTTGTTTGATCCAAAATTTGAAATATACACTCTTTTCATTCTAATGAACAATCATATATAAAAAAAAATTGAAAACACAACTTATAAAGTATTTTTTTAGCTCAATTAACATAGGCTGTTCATTTGGTGAGATTCTAAGATCTAGGCCTTAGAAGGATTTTTTCATTCCAATTTTTTTAGATGCCTTTATTATCATTAGATGAACAATGTTAAAAAAGTAAAAAATGATTTTGAGTTTATAAAGGCTAAAATCTTGAAATTCACAAAATGAATGGTCTAGATTTGTTTTGGAGGGGACTTATTTTGACCATATCTAGGGTTAAAATTGAACTTTTTTTTTTGGGAATTGATTGTTGAGATGAAGAGAGTATGTGTGTAAAATATATAAATACCACAAACATGGTTTTCTAGAAGTGTCATTGTATTATACTATGATACAATCGTTGCATTAGATCATTGTTCTTTCTTTACACCCTTATAGGGAAAAGTTTATCTAAGGTTGCAACCATAAAATGTAGAATCACATATGCACCTCAAAAATCTATCGGAAAGGCTGTTTTCATGTTAAAAAACCCTCTAATTGATCATCTCGACATCGAGATGTATGAATATTGAAACAAAAGTTTTTGAGTCCAAAAATAGTGCATCTTGCAACACATTATCTAGACCATTCATTTTCAAGATTTTCATATGTTTATAGGTGTACTTGATTTTAACCATTTTTGGAGTTTAAAATTTTCTAATTAGATTTAAAAATAGTTTTTAAGATAATCCTAAAAAACATTTACAACAAAATTACATTTTATGAGAAAATTAAGAGGTGCGCCTTAATTTGGATTGATTTAGGTTGCAACCTTATAGAAACCGCACCGTTATGTCTTACTTGCTATGCTAATCATATTCTCGTGTGAGCGTATAGGAGCATATTATAAACTTACTCCCACAAGTGAAAGATCTATATATGACAATAAATTCTGATATCAAGTTTAGAGTCACTAGATTAGTTTTAAATATATAGAAATAAATTTCATGATCTTAAAACAAAGATCTCACAATTTGAAATGAAAAATTTTCCGTCCCTGTTTTAGGGTGTTATTTTCCAAGCATGTAATGGAATGATATAAGGATTTGATACTTACCCTTTCATTTTCTTTTTTCTAGTTTGTCGCTAAGTTTTTTTTAGATAAATTAGTGGGTGAAGAGTCCCTACCAGTTTTGTTTTTATTAATAATCACAAGAAAAGCGATATACATCGCGGAAGAAAAACATTGTACAAGAAATTAAACAGCCCTTTCAAGAGAAATAAATTTCATGATCTTAAAACAGAGAACTCACAGTTTGAAATGAAAAATTTTCCGTCTCTATTTTAGGGTGTTACTTTCCAAGCATGTAATAGAATGATATAAGCATTTGACACTTATTCTTTCATTTTCCTTTTTGCTAATTTGTTGCTATGTTTTAATAATCACAAGAAAAAAGTTTTATACATCGCCAAGGAAAAACGTTGTACAAGAAATTAAACAGCCCTTTCAAGAGTTTGTCACTATTTTGAGGAAGTTACATCTCACAAGTTTGGGTTTTGAAAAATACCACTGAATAAATTTTACGCAAGAGAGTGAATAAAATGACAGCAGAAGTATACAAACATTAGGGCTGGGAAATGTTTTTATCCTTCTCGTACAACATAGAAGATCTATGCTTTCCCTACCATCCAGCCGTCCAATTTTGATCCAGTGAGTCACTCACCGTTTGATCATGGATCCAATGCCTCAGAGTATTTTATTTTTAATTTTTTAATAAAAATTGAATAAATATGAAATTTAGTACGTGCCATCTTCTCATTGGGGAGCACCAATAAAAAATATTACAAATAATTTTTCGATAAAATACAATAACTAAAATACCTCTTGAAACTTTCAGGGGTATTTTGGTTATTTTATTTTATTAGGAATATTTGTTTTATATTTTTTACAAATACGAGTTTAATAGAGGATTGGATGCCCAAAATTTGGTGTCAAAATATTTTATATAAAAAATTAAAAATAAAATAGTACAGAGACGTGATATTGTGATTGAGACAATCTTAGCCCTCTATTCAAAATAGACGGTTGGATAAAGAGAAGCATTTAAGTTTTATGTTGCAGGGGAAGCATAGAAAGCTTGCCCTTATTACTTAAGTAGCAATGTAACTTATGCCTTGAGATTTCTTGCTCTCGAGAGAGCATATTGTTTATTTTTTTTGCCTTCAGTTAAACCCAACCTTGTTTTAGGACCCCAAAATTTGGGATGTAGCCTCTCCAATCTAGTGATTAACCTACAAGAGAAAATATTATCAATTTGCAAACTTTATGTGAAGTAAGTTTTAGTGGGTTAGATCTATGTATAGTACTCAAAATCTAAATTTTATTTATTGAAATATTCATATGGTGATTATGGTTTTCATAATTTCATATAAAAAATCCTCCGAAGCAAGATTTTAAGGAGTAAGATTATAATATATTTGATGTCTGTACATCTAAAGATCGTACAAGATTTCCTACTCCCGCTAGAGTATACTATTTGTTTACTCCCTCAGGCAACTCACATGCTAGGCATATTGTTTGGATATTAAATTTTGGGGATATAATTTTTACAACCTAAAAATTAATCTCAATAATTTTTTTTTTTAAAAATAAACTCTCTATGTACGGCAAAATACTAATGCCTCAAGATTGAATAAAGGCTATAATCATTTTAAAGGGCTAGATATAAGTGCCACAAAACTCAAAATTCAATTTTTATTTTAAAAGTAATCATCTTGCTATTCTCATGTGGTTCCCAAAATTTTAAACTAAAAAATCTTCCTAAATACGTGTTTTGCTTTCCCTCCAATGCAAAACCCCTCTAGAGCAATTTTAGTAATTTAATTTACAAATGGGATCTCTTCAACCTAGCAAATAGTTTCTTTCTAAAACAGAAAAGAAAAGAAAAGAAAAAAAAGACATTTCCCTATGTTTATGTGCACAAAAACAACAATATGTTAGATTTAATCTAGTAATTCTCAATTGAGTACCAAAATTTTAGATCGAAAAAAAATAAATCTACCCAAAATCTTAAGGGCAATGATTTCATACAACTGTTATATAGTAATATGATGCAACAACCTTAAAAACCATTTTATGACCATTTGTTTGATCCAAATTTTGAAATATACACTCTTTTCATTCTAATGAACAATCACAAAAAAAGAAAAAATTGAAAACACAACCTAGAAAGTATTTTTTTTGCCTAATTAACATAGGGTGTTCATTTTGGTGAGATGTTTAGATATGGGCCTTAGAAGGATTTTTTCATTTTCTTTTTTTTTTTGATGGCTTTATTATCATTAGATAAAAAATGTTAAAAAAGAAAAAAATTCATAAAGGTTAAGTTCTTGAAATTCACAAAATAAATGGTCTATATTCGTTTTTGGAAGGGACTCATTTTGACCATATCTAGAGTTCAAATTAAACTTTTGTTTTTTGGGGATTGATTATTGAGATGAAGAGAGTGTGTGTCCAAATTTTGAGATCATACAAATACTACAAACATGGTTTTCTAAAAGTGTTGATGCATTATACTATAAACAACCATTGCATTGGATCATTGCTCAAATTTTAGATTGAAAAAAAATATTCCAAAGGGAAGTGATCCAATGCAACCATTGCATTTATAATATGATGCCACCGTTGCATTATAATATGATGCAATTGTGAGTTGGCCTAATCTTAACCATTAGATTCTTTTAAATTTAATAGATGAGATTAATTCACAAAAAATTATTTTATAATAAAATTTGAAGCATGAGTTGCAAATTTTGAATTCAAAATTAAAACCTCATTGAAATACTCAAATCTGTCGTTCTCCCTCCTCACCGTTCTTCTCTCGTCCTCTCCCTCTCTCTCTCCTCGCTCTCTCTCTCTCCTCTCTCTTCCTTTCCCATCATCTCCCCTTATCCTTTCTTTCTTCCCTCTTCAAGCATCATCTATTTTCTTTCTTCACTCATCTCTCTCATTGCTCCCAAAAATAGGGAAGTATATATACTCACCAGCCAGCAAGTTAAGAAGCTCCAAATAGCCAAATCGATATGGCTCAAAAATTCCAAATAAGCTCTAAAGTTTATTCTTGTAGAAGCTCATAAACCCCATATTGAAATCAAGTACGTCTATTCCTTCCACTTAAGGATTTTATTAGCTACTTGGTTGAAACGAGAATTTTGTGGCAGAACTTGTGTTCTAAAAAATGGTTTTTTTTTTTTTTTAAAATTTTCTGGTTTTGCATTGCATAAGATCCAGTTTACAAACAATTGCAAATTTTGGGGTGATCCTGGTTTGTAAAAAATTTGCAAAGAATGTGTCACGGATTTTTATGTTTTTGAAGTTTGAGTTGTAGGTTTTATGAGTTATTGGTAAAAAGTGTTTTTTGTTTAGTGGTCACAGGGAATCATATCTTTTAGTTAAAAAATAAATTTTTTTCTTTCATACTAAAATCCTAACACCTGATTTTTTTTTTTTATGTTGCAGATTTCAAGAGCTTCTTGGTCAAAAAAATTTGAAAAGCTTTTTGGATGAGTCATTTATTAAGATATATGTGATTTTTTTCGGAAAAATATGTGTTTTTTTTTGTTCTTTGAGCTATGAAATCGTAAACCTGATTTGTGTTAAAAATCCACACTTTTGTACAAAAGTTTGTGCAGCTACTGTTCAGTATTGGTCAAGATGTACAAACTATAGACATATTTATTTATAAAGAATGCTTGTATAGCTGGGCAGCTTTAATGAATCGTAATATAGGTGAAATCCCAGTTATCAGATGTTCGTCATGTGGTTCATAATGTATATCACTATTTTAATTTTAATTTTCTTTTTAGAAATCAGATCATAATGAAATTTTAGACATGTATACTAAAAAATAGGGTGCACAATTAAAATATATATAAACAATATTTTCCAAAATATAAAATGATCGAAAGACCTCTGAAAAATAATAGGGGTAATTTGGTCATTTTAAATTATTGAAATATTTTTTTTATATTTTTATATAGTACGAAATAATGTTAGATATATACATCCAAAATTTTATTTTAATCAAATTTATAAAAAAAAATTAAAATTAAAATAATTATATATATTCTAAACCACATGATGAATATCTGACGGCTGAGATTCTACATATATTACTATTCATTATAGCTGCTTAGCTATTGGAACGTTTACTTATATATATATAGTTATTTTAGAATTCACAATATTAATGAAGAATTTAAAAAACTCTACTCCAAAATTTTGGACAATGAGTTGCCTTTGAAATAATCTAATTACATGAATTTATTCCATATCATCATATTAGAAAAAGGCATGAGATGTATTTTTAATAGAAAACCTCTCTCCTCTTATGGAGCACCCACTCTCCCCCTATTGTCTCTCCTACTCTCCGACAAAAGACGCCCCAAAAACTCTGTTTCATGAAAGTCTCAAATTTACACACACACACACTCTCTCTCTCTCTCGTTTGAAGCACCTAATCAGTCTCTCTCCTCTTGGAAGCTTGGGTCTCTCACTCTCTAACGTCATTTACAGCAGGACTTTGGTGTCCTCTATTTCTCTCTCGACTTAGAAGTTTGCTCTCTCACCAACCCCATTTATAGCAGGGTTTTACAGCTCTCTTTCTCTCTCTAACCCATTTACAGCAAGATTGTGCATCCCTCTTTCTCTCATATCTTGGAAGCATGGGGCCCTCTCTCTCAAATCCCATTTCACAATAACTTATAAGAGTGCTGGAGAGATATTGGCCGAGAGTTTTTTTTAGGTATTGTGCAATCCTTCATATGCCCTTTTTTAAATTTGATTTAAAAGAGGAGATTAAAGTAATTATGATAAATAAAAGGGCAATCTATTGTTCAAAGTTTTCGAATCGAGTATTTTAAAATCACGGTTGTTTTGGTGAATTTTTTTTAAAAAACTATATATATATATTATATATGAAAAATATGAGGTTAGCCCACTAGCTCATATGAATATATAAGCCCAACGGCCCAGATTGAATATGAACCGATCTGATGATCACGGATGTCCGATAGTGCATGAATTTTATTTATTTTTATACAGATCAAAATCACTAGAAATTTTAGGTGAGTGTTCTTCTCATCAAGACGCACCTAATAAAACTATAAAACAAATTATTCGTAAAAAATAAAACAATCAAAATATCCCTCGAAGCTTTTCGAGAGTATTTTGATCAATTTATTTCATGTAAAATATTTTTTTTGATATTTTTCGAATATTCAACTATTTTTTATGTACATACGCTTAAAATTTTAAGTAATTTAGATTTGTAGAAATAAAAACTAAATTCAAATATTACTGGACATCCGTGATCGTCAAATTAACCTAGATTCAATCCGAAACGTTGGACCGATATGTTCATAATTAATTTCATCTCTTTTCATATATATATATATATATATATATATATATATAAAAGATCATGCGCGCCGGCTCGCGTACCCTTCTTGAGTGCGTCAAATGGTCTTATTTATTTGTGTAAAATTGATTGTTACGATGTTGTCTCCCTCAATTTTTATTCAAAATTTAATGCTTGCCCTGACAACCGGGTACCATTGTAATATCTATCTCTTCCCTTCCATTTAATGCTTGCATGCTGACACCCTGTACCACCATACACTCTCCTCTCTCTCTCTACCCTTTCCTCCACTCTCTCGTACCCCCTACTGCCCACCGAAGAAGCCCATAAAATAAATCCTCATTTCTCTCTCTCTCTCTTTTTGGAACGGACTCCTTTTTCTCCCTCTTTCTCTCGGTAAAACCCCCAACCGTGTCTCCTCTCCCTCTCTCTTGCCATCACCACCAATCACTTGCGCCTCTTTCACTCCTCTTTCCATTTCCCTCTCTCCATCCCATGACTCGGAGAAAGCTAAAGGAAGAGGTTTAAGCGTAAATTTCTCCCAACTCAGTACGAGTGTAGGGATAATAGAAGAAAATGAAGAGGACGAAGATATATACATGTTTCAAATTGCAGATCATTTCAATTAGTAAAAAAAATAATGAAAAATGAAATGCTACTAGATAACTGTGACCGTGTAATGAAGTTTGGA
>NW_006499541.1:646507-656888 GCF_000471905.2 Amborella trichopoda | reverse complement strand
CGCTTTTAATCGGTTGTGTATTTGAGTGTGGTTTGTATAGAGCCGAGCTTTTAAACAATCAAAGTGGAACACACCTTCTAATAGTGTCAAGAAATGTGGGTTTAATATTAGAAATTTATCTGATAGTCTTAAAATATATTTTAATTTTTAATTCTAAAATTTTAAGCTTTAAAAATAGTGTAGATCGAGCAGATCTATGAACACTTGAAAAACTTGAAATTTGACTGTCTAAACATGCGTTACAAGATGCACTATTTCCAAAAAGTTAAAATCCATTTTATTTCATGTCTATGCATCTTGATGTCGAGATGATCAATTTGAAGGTACGTGGGCATTAAAACAACCTCTTCTAATGCATGGGGTCGGGTTGGGCCAACCCGACCTGTTGCTACACTGAGAGCAATGTGCCATGAATCTCGCCGTGCATGTCCTTTCCTCCACCCACTGCAGAGGAAAACCAAAAATAGAGAAGGCTGCTAGCCTACGATATCCCAATGGTAGTGTACAAAATATCAAACCAAAGGTTATGAAACAAATTTATGAGTATAGAAACAAGCAAAGTCAGGACAAAGAAAACAAGAAAAGTAAAACATCAAATTCAAATCCTCAGGAAAACAACAAATCAAGTACATCACTTTCTCCTGGGCAAATGTACCCACATTTGAAAATTCCGTCACCGTGTTCCGGGCACATCACCAGACTCCGGCAGCAGCTGTCATCGATACAAGGCAAGTGTGAAGCCCCATAAATCTGAAAGCCAGGTATCTCTCTCCGTCTCTCTGTCTCTCTAAAAGTAGCCATCTCCAACCCTCTCTCTATTAAAAGTCTGGCATCTCTCCCTCGAAGTAGCCCTCTACCCTATCTCTATTATATTGCTAGGGGCGGCAATGGACCCGACACGGGTAGATCCAATCTTGGGTCCAGGTTTGGGTCGGGGCTCAGTCGGATTTAACCCGTATCAGCCTGTCCGTAACCCTAGGGTATTTGATGGCAATCATGTGTCTTTAGACACACATTAGATGTTTATGTTGTCTAATATTGACAATATTTACAGTTTTATTGGTAAAAAAAAAAAAAAAAAGACTCACAGCTATAAAATATATGATGGTTAAAAAAAAAAAAAAACTCATAGTTAGAAGATTGCAATGGATCCGATCAAACCCAAGTCCTGATGGATTTCGAAAAGGGTCCAAAAATTTGGACCCGATTATTTTTTGGACTTGAGTCCGGATTCAACCGAACCCAACCCGATTAGTATTGGGATCCGAGTTTAAGTCCAACCGGACCCGCACTTACCCGACCCGTTGCCACGGCCATCATCTCTCTCTTCTCGCTATAGTAGCCTCTCTCTGTTAAAGGGCTCTCTCTTGCTCTCTTAAATGTACTTTTGTCCTCAGGCCATCAGGCCTCCCATGTGCTACCCCTTTCATCCACGAGCCCGCTCTCTCATTTCTCATCCTAAACTTGTCCATTGCGACGTCTTTCAATTATTATTTTGATGATGCCCCTTCCCCCTCCATATTCATCTTCCATATTTCCTCTCAACTCATCAAACCATGCCCCTATTCCCATGCGCCCACCATGCCCCTCTCAAGCAACCTCCCTCTCTCAAGGTAACACCTCTCTCTCTCTCTCTCCCTGAATTCTCATCCTCTGTGTATCATTTCCAGGCCGGTTGCCGCCCTCCTGCGAGAACCGGAGGCGACACCGATGGCCGCCTCACCCAAAGAGGAGCACAGCTGCTATGCATGCACCCAGGCTGGCGCCCCGGCCTTCCACTCTATCAGTTGCGAGCATACGAACGGGCAGCTTCACTGGGATCCTGGGTCCGGGTCCCACCTCATCCCCATCAAGCCCAGCCTCTCCACTGTGCAGCCTCACCGGGCCAGGGCTCATGGCACTAGCAAAGTGCTCGACCCCCGTAGCCCCAAGGTCCAGAAGTGGAACCGGGCGGTGCTCCTGGTCCGAGCATTGGCTCTCGCCATTGATCCTCTGTTCTTTTATTCTTTGACGGTGGCTCGAGAGAGAGGGCTCTGCCTGTACATGAACTGGAAGCTTGCCGGCGCAGTGATGGTTCTGCGGACGTCCGCGGACGCATTTCACGTCGGCCACATTTGGACGCAGTTCAGGCTGGCGTACCTGTCGCGGGAGTCGCTCGTGGTCGGGTGCGGCCGCCTCGTGTGGGACCCACGTGCGGTGGCATCCCACTACGTGAGGTCACTGAAAGGCTTCTGGTTCGACCTCTTCGTCGTCCTTCCGGTTCCACAGGTTTGTGCGGCCCTCTAATTTCCTCGAAAGTTTGCAGTTTTCAATGAAATTTCGTTATTTTACCATTAATTTCAGTGGTTTTTGGTAAATTTTGGTAATTTGATCGTTTGTTGGATTTTTTTTTTTTTTTTTAATTTTGCGAATTTCTATGAATTATAGTGAAATTCGGGAAATTAAAGGAATTTGAGCTTCTATGTCCAAATTCAACAAGGGATGGGTTGCTGCAAAATTTCGGCGATTTATGATTAACGCATTTCGGCTTAAAGTTATTGAAATTATGGCCAAATTCTGTAGCAACTCAAATTTTTGAGGCCTTTCTTCTTTCCCCGATTTCCATCGGAAACTTCATTTTTGGGCATCACAGAGAAAACCTCGCAGGAATGTAACACCTGGTTTTATACCCAATATTTCGGCGAAATTTCCGACCTTTTGCCGTTTCATCTCACCAAGTGCCTGTGGTACAGAACATGGGCTAACGGAATCTAACCCCACATGTCCAAAGACAATGGTGATTGATCAGTAATATATATATTTTACCCATCATATTTATAGATCTTGCTAATTTTTTTTGAAAAAAATAAGGGGGCGGTTTCTATAAGGTTGCGACCTTAAACAATCCAATTAAGGCACGCCTCCAAATTTTATCATAATAAGTAATTTTAGTGTAAGAAATTCTTAAGATTATCTGAAAATCTATTTTTATATCTAATTATAAAATTTTAATCTCTTAAAATAGTTAAAATCAAGTAGATCTATAAATATATGAAAATTATGAAAATGGACGGTCTAGATAATATGTTACGAGATGCATTATTTTTGGGACTCAAAATCCTTTTTTCTCATATTCATTCATTTCGATGTTGAGATGATATTAGAGGGTTTTCCAATATTAAAACAACATTTTTCGATGTATTTTTGAGGTGCCAATTCTACATTTTAAGGTTGTAACCTTATATAAATTCTTTCCAAAGAATAAACATATCGTTTCTCTCTTATTATCTTCTCATTTTGGTTAAAACTGGCGCACGCTAGCGCTCCAAGACCGAGTCAGACATATGACTCGGTTAAGTCTATGTGAGACATACATAAAAAAGCTTAGTCATGGCCGATGATATTTCCTCAAATCAAGGTCCCAAGCTTGATTCGGCAGTCAGATTCAATTAAGCCAGTCAGATTCAATTAAGCCTGCAAAAAACAGGAAAGGGGCTGGGTCAGGGTGCTAGCATCCCCTCACCCAGACTCGTAGTATCCATTTCTAACGCTTACAATTAATACTTTCAAAATGTAACTTCATAAACTATTGTAAAAACACTTAGAGGAATGTATTCCCCACTGAATTATCCAAAAAGAAAAAAAAAAATGCCTGCAAAAAATAAGAAATGAACATGGCCAGGATGGTTTGAAACAGATAGGTGAGAGAGGGACTTAAAACAAAGACAGACGGAGAGAGGATTTTGTAGGATCAAGAGATGGCCAAGACGGTAGAAATTTCATTCGAGAGGGGGGTTCAGCAAAGGGGACAGAGCCATATCAAGGAGAGAGAGAACAGGTAGAGAGAGAAAGAGAGGCCGGGTAGAGAGAGGAGAATGGCATTTTATTTTTAAATATTTTAACTTTTTGACGGGGTAAAAACAAGAAAAAATAGCGTTCCGGTTGTGAGTGTAATATTAAAAGTATAAAAAGAAAAGATGTCTAAAAAAATTATTTTGGGATAATCTATAATTTTCTCTAAAAAAAATACACAAATGGTTGTAGGTGTAATACTAAAAGTATAAAGAGGAAAGATGTCTAAAAAGTTTATTTTGGGGTAATCTATAATTTTTTCTAAAAAAAAACACAAAATGGTTTTGACTAGATGGGACTCGCTTAAAAAACACCTGGCGTAGGGCCTGTTAGGTTCGAAAAATTTGAGCGAGTCCAAGCTCAAGTCCATGAGTTTTCAATAATCACTGGGTTGGGTGGGCAGCTTTTCTTTCTAGTATTATTTTTATTTATGTGCTTCTAATGCAATTTCTTATGATTTCACTAGAGATTAATGGAACCCACTTGTCTATCACATATTGATGTTGTGTGTTTGTACAGGCTGTATTCTGGTTTGTAGTACCAGGCCTTATAGAGGAGGAGAAAATGAAGGAAATAATGACTATACTTCTGCTCATTATCATGTTCCAATATTTGCCCAAGGTTTACCACAGCCATTGCTTGATGAAGAGGATGCAAAATGTGACAGGCTACTTATTTGGCACCATTTGGTGGGGCTTTGCCCTCAATCTCATTGCTTATTTCATTGCCTCTCATGTAAGTTTTCCAAGCCAGCTTAAAACTTCTTTTGCTATGTTCTAGAATGCTATAATGAAATAAAAATAAAAATTACCAAAAAACAATAAAAATAAAAGACCAAATACTAGGCTAAACCTCATAATTGACCCTAAATGAGCCTTATACCAATCCATGGTTTTGAAAGTGAGGATATTCATCCAGTGAAAAGAGCAACAAAACTGATTGATTCAGTAATAAATTAGGGAGGACCAAACTAGTTAATTTGAGCCTGGACATGTTGGAGTTTTAAGTCAGGTTGGGGTTTAGGTGCCCCCATGGATGCACCTAATATAGTGCGTTCACTCTCTAAAAATTCATCTTTTTATGTCTGATTTGTAGGTTTGCCTTTGGTTTTTATGATGCGAAAGCCTTAAAAATGGCCTATTTTGTATGGTCAATCCTTGTATTTTGTTATTGTTCATTTTGAGTCTTCGAAGATTATCAGATCTGAATTATTTTTTAGGCTCCAAATTCATAAATTAGAGGCGGAAATGAATTTTCAATAATTCCATATGCGTTTTGGGTATTAAATTCTTGAAAACTAAGACAGACTCCACGCATGAGCAGGCCGACTCACCATATACTTCTCCTCTAGGTCATGGATTAGTAATGTAAATTAAAAACTAGTTTGTGTAGCTCAATTGCTAAGTTGGGTATTAGAGGAGTAAAGTTTTGCCCTAAAGTTGTCAAGGTTTTATCTATAAACCTGGGTTCTCCAACTTGGGTTCCCACAAAGACTAAGGAGAATTGAATTGTTTTTTTTGGGTGAAATTATTTTAGAGTAATGATCTTATGAGACCCTCTAACACTTATGTGTATAGGACTTCAAAAGATCACCATTAAATTTGATACAGATATCTAAAAAAAGTATCATATGGATGTGGGACTTGATTTTTTTAGAAATATATATCAAATTTAATGATGATCTTTTGAGATTCTATACATGTGGGTATGAAAGGGTCTCATAGGATCATTACTCATTATTTAATGCTTAATCTTTGTCACCGTTTATAACAGTAAATTGTCTCACATTTTTTAAGTGCAAAAAAAGATTACGTTTTCTTGATTGGGGCTAGTAGGGACTTGGTTGTCAAGTGTCAAGCATAAGTGGGCCAAAGAGGCTTCGAGTGTGATCTATTATGTCCTTTGCATATAATACGTTGGCTTCAAGCCTTCCAAGTGGGTTGTAGAGTCGTGTCCACTCTGATTTAGTTGATCCGTACATTTTTGCCGTTTTGTTTTTAGCCAAGAGGGATGGACGCTTTTTATACAGCGCTGTAAATGGGCTGGGTCGGAGTGTAGGTACAGGAGACTTGAGACCTTGACACTGACAAAACCCAGTCGGGTCGAGGTCTGTTGTGTCTAGATGCAACCAGACGAGTTTGTGCATAGACTCGGACCAAGAGGGAAGGGTGGCCCACCCGGTTCACCATATCAGACACACAAATACATAACTGGTTTGGATCCTAGTGGTTCACTCAGGCCTAGACCCAACTGAACAGATCAAGGTTTGATCTTGATCAGGACTTCACCTAGACTTGGTCCCATCTATTATTGGATTCGAAGCTGGTGCACCTGGCCAAGACTTGTAGCGTTGACGCGAGTCTACCATATGCGTGAGTGTGTTTGAGACAGAGAGATCCTAGCTACTTACTGGCCTGCAAACATATTGGATTTGAGTTGCATCGACCCAAACCTGACTGGCAATATTTACGGTCTATCTAGATCAGACCTGAAAAATTGGGTTGGGGTAAATATATAAAAAAATAAAATGTATACCGAGTTAGGTCGGCTTTGACATGAACCTAACCTAACCAGGTTAATTCCAGGCATGAACTCTGACCCAGTCCAGGACTCGTACATCCATACCCAACCGGTCGAGTCCAACACGGATGTAAAGCCAAATCCAGGTTAAAAAAAAAGCACTACGTGCTCTACGGAGTATAGAATGATATCTATCCTCAGCCATTACAGTATTCTTTATTACAACATGTGTGACATATGGACACGGTTTCTATGAGTCCATGGACTTACACGAAAAAATGCGGGTCAATTAATAATTTTTTTCAATAAAATATAATCTTAACTTTTAAGGAATATGTAATCTTTAACATGTAGAGTATTAATCTGTAAAAATAAATAAATTTTAAAAACTAAAAATGATATCTTTTGAAGAAAATATTTGAACTATTGATTTTACGTTTTCTTTGGACGAGTATGTTTTTTTTCCAGAGAAATTCAATGCTTGTATTAATCTGAAGCTAGAAAGAGATTACAGTATCCGAAGTTTAAAAAGACGTTAAGTGTCGAACCACCTTTTACAAGATGATCGGGTGGCACATTAGCCTTACCAAAAACATATACAAACGAAATATCAAGAGTCCTAGACAAATCCCAAATATGCAACAAGGTGGACCTAAGCTCTAAGGGGGGGGGGGGGGGGGGGGCCTTATGAGTTCCATTACTTGTATTAATAAGAAGCTAGAAAGAGATTACAGTATCCGAAGTTAAAACGGACGTAAGGTTCGAACCACTTTTTGCAAGATGAACGGTTAGCACATTAGCCTCATGAAAAACATGCACAAACAAAGTATCAAGAATCCTAAACAAATCCCAGATCTACTTCAATTTTCTTTGGAGGAGTATTATTTATGGTGTAGATCTACACTTTCTTTTGCGGATGGTGTAGATAGCCAGGCCCACATGGTAACCGGTGCGGGCTTGGATCCACCAAATAATTCTCCATTATATTTAATTTTGGGGTGTGAATCCAACTCGAGACGTATATTTCTGTAGCTTTTTGGCTATTTGACATTGACATTGACATGCAAAGGACAATGTGTCGTCATTAGCCATTTGACACACTAAAGACGCTGGTGTCTCCTCACTCAGTACGTCTGATCTTAAAACGCTTCAATAGTTTAATTATCCTTATTGTCTTAGGGACATGTGTTAAAAGGGTCATTTTTCGAAGTTCACACTTTCAAATGTGTGGGTCCGTTGTCCTGATTGCATAACTCATCATCGTAGTCTTTTTTTCAATTATTTAGGATATGTTGCCTTACTCGCATGAATATTTATTAAAATTCAGTTTTAGTGCCAATCTTATGAACATTCCCCTCCAACTCCTATCAATTAAACTCAAAATCAACCAAATTATTTTTTTGAATTGAAATAATTAAAAATCAAATCATATCTTCATCTTAAGAGAAAGTATCAATTAAAGGGTCAAATTCTTTACAAAATTTTTACTTGGGTAAAAACATCCCGATTAAAATTAGAAGGGATATATTTTAAATTTCATTTCACTCAACCCACCTCTTCGAACAATATCTTAAAGAACACCTAAATTGCCCATATTCAAGGTAGAAAGGTTGAATAAGGTTGTAGTTTCTATAAGGTTACAACATTAAACAATCCAATTAAGGCGCACTTCCAAATATTATCGGAACATGTAATTTTGGGGTAAAAAATTATTAAGATTATCTGGAAATCTATTTTCATATCTAATTATAAAATATTAAACTCAAAAAATGGTTAAAACTCAAGTAGATCTATAAACATACGAAAATCTTGAAAACGGACAGTTTAGATAATATGTTGCAAAATGCACTATTTTTGGGACTCAAAATAAATTTTTTTTATATATTTATACATCTCAATGTCGAGATGATCAATTGAAGGGTTTTTCAATATTAAAACAACCTTTTTCAGATAGATTTTTGAGGTGCATCTGTAATTCTACATTTTAAGGTTGCAACCTTATATAAACTTTTTCTTTTGAGTAAATAGGAGCATTTCAATAGTAACTCACCAAGAGGCAATAACAAAGGACCGGAGTACCGGTGCTTGTACAAAGTGGGTACCAAATTACTAAAATACCTCTACATGTTTTAAGTTCTCAACTATAAAGTAAATAATTTAGTTATTTTTTATTACTATTTTTAAAGAGATGCTTGAGCAAAATAAATTTTTTTAAAAATTATCTATTATTAATGGGTGCTGTTGGCCGAGGCTCTAAACAATCAAATTGGAGCCCGCTTTCAAAATTTTGCCAAGAAATGTGGTTTCAATATTAGAAATCTTTGTGATAGCCTTAAAATATATTTTCATCTTCAATTATAAAATTTAAAGCTACCAAAATAACATAGATCTAATCGATCTATAAAAACTTGAACATCTTGAAAATTGACGGTCCAAAAATGCATTACAAGATGCACTATTTCCAAAACTTGAAATTCATTTTTTTCTCACGTCCATGCATCTTGATGTCAAGATGATCGATTTGAGGATGTTTGAGCATCAAAACGACCTCTTTTAATGAAATTTTTGTGTTGGGCTCTAATTTGATTGCTTAGAGCCTCAGCTCAATATAAACTTTTTCCATCTTTAATTGGTATCTTTTGTCCTTTACTGTAAGTTTTTTGAGGAATTTCGACTCCTTCGACAATATCTTCTGAAACAGTAAAAAACTTTTTCTTTCAGGCTGCTGGAGGATGTTGGTACGTGCTATCCATCCAACGCGTGGCTTCTTGCGTGAAACGCATGTGTGAAATGAATGGCACGTGTGACCTAGTTCCATTGGCTTGCTCAAAGAAAACGTGCGGTGGGGTTGTCTCTTGTGCTAGTAATCGGACGGCCACGATTCCAGGGCCAGGTATCTGCCTGAATGAAGACGGTCCATTTCGCTATGGAATTTATAGGTGGGCCCTGCCTGTGGTGACGAGTCCATCCCTCGCTGTCAAAATTCTTTATCCAATTTTTTGGGGTCTAATGACACTAAGGTTACTCCACAACCTTACTACAATTTCCATGTTATTTTTTGTCTTATAACTCTCACTCTTTCAATCAATCTCTCTCTAGGTTTTAAATCTCTCTCTCTAAAAGACAAGAAAGATGAATAGCTTCTCTCTTTCCTTTCCTTTTTTTTTTTTTTTATTTGCTCCCTCTCATCAAAAATAAATTACACTAAAGATTTTTAGCTATCTTGGTTTCCAAATGCGTCTATCTCTCTCTTGGTTTGATTATCTGATTCATGAGCAAGTTCTCTTTTATGCGAAGGAAATTTATCACGCGCACACACACAAAGATTGGTAGGAAAATACCGAAAGATCCATTTTTTTTGCAAAAAATATGGGAGGGTTGGTCCCTTGCAAATTTTTTGTTCTTTTAAGTTCGCCTCTAAATCTTATTGATTTGTTTTTTCCTCAAAATATAGGTATACATCTTATGCTTTACAGCATTTTAGGACCGGAACGGTCTAAAACTTAATTAATTGACCTGTCGAGGAATATAACTTTACAAGTCTAATATTTATGACATAGGATAAGTCTAAATTTTAGGGCTTCCCATAATAGGACAACATACCACTCGAGAAAGACCTAGAACTTAGGTCAGAGCCTTACCATTGGAGAATTAAAAAAATAAAAAAGCCGATTTGATGTCAATTCAGGGGCAAACTTTAAAAAAATAAAAAAAAGTGTGGTGGGAGTAACCCTTAATTTTTGCAAAAAATGGATCTTTTGATAATTTATTATTAATTTTTTAGTTACTTATGCTCTCTATAGCTCTAAAACTAGGGATGGCAACAAGTTGGGTACGGGTCGAGTCCGGTCGAACCCAAACCCAATAGTATTTAGATCCAAACTTTGGACTCGAATCCGATTCGTGGGTTAAAAAAATTGAATCCATACCTGTATCCGTTGGGTCCAGTTCTGATCGGGTACATTGCGCCCCTATCTAAAACACATGAAAGATGATGACTCTCTCTCTCTCTCTCTCTCTCTCTCTCTCT
>NW_006499541.1:532567-545586 GCF_000471905.2 Amborella trichopoda | reverse complement strand
ATATGAACATAAGAGCCCAACGATCCATATTGAATCTGGGCCGATCTGACGATCACGACCTCATTTCTTATTTAATTTTAATATTTTTTCTACGAATCCAAATAACTTGAATTTTTAGGTTTGTGTTCTTCAAAAATAGGATAATGTAATAAACACATAAAAAAAATAATTTGTAAAAAAAATAAATTCATCAAAATACCCCTAAAAAGTTTTGGGGCTATTTTGATCAATTTATTTTTTACGAATTATTTTTTAAATATTTTTATTAGATGTGCATTGATGAGAAGAATAGACGCTTATAATTTCAAGTTATTTGGATTTGTAGAAAAAAAATTAAAATTCAAACACGAAATAAAGTCATGACCGTTAGATCGCGCAAATTCAATCTAGACCGTTGAACTCATATATTCATATGAGCTAATGGGCTAATCTCAACATTTTTCTATATATATATATCATGCACACAAATGTAAATTCTGGACCCTTCTCTCTTATGCACACAGTTAAATTGTGGACACATGAGCAGCAAAATTAATCTTCACTTAAGAACTCTCTCTCTCTCTATAGGAATGGATTGATGGAGAAGGAAGCAAATCCATAGCCACATCTACAGGATCCCGGACCCATATCTCAACCAAGTAATGTGTACAAAACAATCCCACTCGTTCAGTATTGTATGGCGACTCACACTTGCAACATGTGTGTGTCGGAGAGAGAGAGGATAGAGAGTGTGTGTGGATCACACGTGATTATAAAAATGCGCCAAAAATGGTTACACCAATCAAAAGTAACTTTGGTGGGGTTTTTGTAACAAAATATGTTTTCAAGTATTTTGTTAGGAATATGCATATGTTTCTTGTCAAAAAGATGATGGATATGTATAAAAATCATTCAAATTCCTTCCAAATTATTCAGAATCCCTCTCAAGTCTCAAGTTTAAGATGATCCTAGAGGTTTGTGACACGATGTAATATACCTATCAACAACATCTTACATTTGGTCTCTCTCTCTCACATCTATACTACCAATCAATAATAACTTGTATTTCATTTGTCTCTCTCTATTAATAATAATTTACATTTGGTCTTTATCTCATGTATAATGCGAAATGAAAGTATATATAGTGTATTAGATTAATATGGAAGGTGTATATTTGAATCAATATACATGAAAAGGATCGATACAATATCTTTTATTTTATGGTAATTTGGGTATAATATAGGTCTCTATAACTTATTTATATTCTTGTCTTTATATTTGTCCATATAAGATAAGCTTGTATATTCATGTTAATTAATGGATATTGAGTCTCTTCAAATAAACCTGAGACTTTTCGCATGATAATAGAGCCAGATTCATCTTTTTCATATCCATTATTGTATGATCGAGTATGTTAATATGTTATTACTCGATGATACTTTGTTTCAAAAGCAATTTGCTAAAACGCTTCCATGGTTGCCTTGATCAGAGTTGTTCTTCCAAAGAATGTGGTGCAAAATTCAGGTCCCTAACTTCTCTGTCTCTCTTGCTCTGATTTTCAAATCTAGGTTGTCTTGGTGACAGTATGTCTGCCACTGCTCTGTATTCTCTTATTCTCCATAAAAAATTTCCTCTCTCTCTCTCTCTCGGTATTCTTAAGGGGCGGTGGCTTCTTTTCATGAATAGGCCATGGGAGTGGTTGGTTGACTATGTTTTTTATTTTAATTTCACCCCACTTTTGTTTTGATATTTCATCTCTCATGTTGACCTTTTGAAACTCTCTATCTCTAAAATCTGCCTCTAAAATCCGCTCTAAACCAATTTGTTAGCTTCCTGTTGGGGTAAGGTTGGTCTAAATGGTAGGAGTCGATCAATTTTTTATTTTGAATAAGCATCAGGGCCTAAATGGTAGGAGGTTTTTTATTTTGAATTAATTCAATTAGTTAGTTATTATTTTGGTAGAGCTATTTGTTATTAAAAGTTTCTAGTTGATTTTTAGGAAGATTTGGTTGATGTAGAGGGGGAACAAAAGGCTATAAGCAGATTGCAAAGGGGGTCAATGAATGAGCAGATTGCACAGGGCGTCAATGATAAAATACTATCTTATGTCTTGCTGGAAATTGAAGTTACCCTCCTGGAAGAGGGAATTTACTAGTTTTCTTGTTATCGTCATCAAATAAACCGTTTGATCCTTAACAATTGGTATCAGAGCAAATCTTGAACCTGTGGTGAGAAGTCATGGCAGATAGAACTAGACAATCAGAGGTCAAGATATTTGAGATGGAGCTCAAACAAATCAAAAAGAACAATGAAAAGCATGGTGAGGCTCTCCAAGAAATTTATGCAGTTGGTGACTGCCATCAACCTCAAATATGATGCATTGTCGACATCTTTAGCCAATCATCAATCTGAAATGGGGGACTCGACTATGGCTACACCATCGCAAATGATGACGGCTGCTAGAACATCCCCAACAAGATATGCGAAAGTTGATTTTCCAACGTTTGATGGAGAGGAACCCTTGGGGTGGGTAAATAGGACGGAGTAGTTTTTTTAATATAATAACACCCCAGAAGGGGAGAAACTGGCCTTGGCCTCCATCCATCTAGAAAAAAAGGTACTCCAATGGTACCAATGGTTCAAGAAGACCACTAGATAAGTATCATGGAGTGAAATTGTTTGTGCTCTGTGTACAAGGTTTAGGCCTAATCCCTATGAGGATTTTGCTGGTGCGCTTTGCAAGCTAAAACAAACCTCTACTGTTAGTTCTTACCAAGAATAATTCGAGCAATTGGCAAACAGGACAATGGGACTTCCCGATGACTTCTATGCCACCTGCTTTATTAGTGGAGGACCTTCGGCCAGCAGTACAGATGTTTCGGTCTACAAACGTCATGCAAGCCATTGGCCTGACGCGACTATAAGAAGAGCACACTAATATCTTGAACCGGTGCCAACGGTTTGGGATCGCCAAAACTAACACCCCTCTTATTAGCACCGGCATCCCTGGCTGCCATACCAGATATACCACCTAGTTCGACGGGGTTTCCACCGATCAAACACCTCTCACTGGCTAAGATGAAGGAGCGAAGGGACCGGGGGCTATGCTACAATTGTGACGAAAAGTATGCCTCGGGGCATGCTGCAAAAGGCAGCAAATATACTTACTTAATGCCAAGACTATCTATGAAAGTGGTGATGAGGCTGATGTGGAGCAAGAAGAGGAGCCCAATGATAATGAGAAGGACCCAATTGTTTTCGTGAATGCCATATCTGGGTCAACTTCATCAAATGACAACAGATTATTGTTCTTATAGATTCAGAAAGAGCACACAATTTTCTAAACCCCGGAGTTGCCAAGAGAACTAATTGTTTAGTGCAAGTTGCCCCGCCCTTTGATGTATTAGTAGCTAACGGTAGTAAATTGATTAGCAATGCGATCTACAAGGATCTCAAATGGGTGATGCAGGGCACCACTTTCCAAGCTAATGTACATCTGCTCTCACTTAGCGGATGTGATTTGGTCTTGGGAGTATAGTGGCTAGTTACATTGGGCCCCATACTATGGGACTTCTCATGACTACGATTGCAGTTTACCCTTGATGGAAAGAAGCACACCCTATGCGGGGCTCAGAAGGGTCCAGTACACCTTGTTGAACCATTTCACATGTGTAAAATCATTAGCAAATGGGGAAAAAGAGTGTTGGCTTAGCTTTTCTCTTTGACTGCAACTAAAAAAGAAGGGGCTACTGATCCAGAAATACAGGCACTCTTGTATGAGAATGAAGACATCTTTACATAACCTATGGGGCTACTGCCAAGCAGACCCATGACCATCAGATTCCCCTGCTTCCTGAGAGCCAACCTGCAAATGTATAGCCTTATCGATACTTGTATATGCAGAAGAATGACATAGAAAGGCTTGTGCATGAAATGCTTGAAGTTGGTATTGTTCGACCTAGTACAAGCCCATACTTCGTGTCAGTCTTACTAGTTTGAAAGAATGATGGTTCTTGGCGCATGTGTATTGACTACCACACCTTGAACCGGCTCACCATCAAAGATAGATATCCAATTTTGGTGGTGGATGAGCTCTTAGACGAGCTGTATGGTGCTTGTTTTTTCTCCAAGTTGGATCTTAGGTTCGGCTACCACCAAATTTGGGTGCATGGAAACGTTGTGCACAAGACGATGTTCTGCACTTACGAAGGGCATTATGAGGCTTTGGTGATGCCGTTTGGGTTGACAAATGCACCATCCACTTTCCAAGGGATTATGAACAAGGTATTTTGACCGTATCTTCCACAATTCATTTTAATATTTTTTTATGATATTTTGATATATAGCTCCTACTGGTTTGACCTTTTAATACATGTGAGGTATGCCCTTGATATGTTAAAGGAACACAAACTATTCGTAAAGCACTCCAAGTGCCTATTTGGGCACCATGAGCTCAATTTTCTGGGTCACATTATTTCAGGTGACGGAGTGGCAATTGATCCATCTAAGATCGCTAGCATGACTCAATGGCCTAAACCAAAGACGCTCAAGGCCTTGCATGGGTTCCTTGGTTTGACTAGATATTATCGAATATTTTGAAGGAATATGGAAAAATCAGCAAGCCGCTAATTGATATACTAAAAACGGACTCATTTCTATGGTCTCGAGAGGCTAAGCAGGCTTTTGAAGCAATCAAGGTGGCCGACCACCACACCAATCCTCACATTACCAGACATCTCTAAAACCTTTGTGGTGGAGTGTGATGCATCTAGCATTGGTTTGGGAAGGGTGCTAATGCAAGAGGGAGGACCCATAGCCTTTACAAGTAAGGCTCTTTCTAGACGCAATTTGGGCTTCTCTACTTATGAGAAGTAGATGTTAGCAGTTGTACATGTAGTCACCCATATTTGTTGGGCAGGCATTTTAAGAATCATACATATCATCATAGTTTGAAATTTATGTTGGAACAACGGGTAGTCACTTTAGCTCAATAAAAATGGCTAAAGAAACTCATAGGGTAGGACTATGAAATTTTGTATCGGAAGGGTAGTGAAAACATAGCTACAAATGCATTATAAGATGTCAATAGTGTTGTTGTTTTGGCTATGTCTTCTTTTCATCATATTTGATTCGAGAATGTTAAACAGGGTTGGGCTGAAGACATGGAGCTGCAAGGAATGCTCACCCGGGTTTCACTTGGACCCAAAGCGAGTTGCGTTACAAAGGACGACTCGTGCTAGGAACTAAGTTACTCTTAAAATTTCAAGTGTTACAAGAATTTCACTCCAACCATGAAGGAGGACATTTAGGAGCACATAAAATTCAAAAGAAGGTGGCAAGATCATTTTACTTGCAAGCAATGTGTTCACGTTTGTTACTAAGTGTGATACTTGTCAAAGCTACAAGGGAGAAATTGTGGCTACCTCGGGGTACATTGCAGCCCTTTCCAATTCCAGATCGAATTTTGACGGAAATTTCCATGGATTTTATAGAAGAGTTGCTGGTCTCTTTTGGGAAGAGTGTCATTTACGTGGTGGTCAACAAATTGAGCAAATGTGCACATAACATCCCATTGTCTCACCCTTATTCAACCATAACAGTAGCCCAAGCCTTTTTAGACAAGATTTTCATGTTACATGGGATGCCAAGGTCAATCATCAGCTACCGTGATCCTATCTTCATTAGTCAGTTTTGGCAGGAATTCTTTTTACTGCAAGGGATGCAGCAACAAATGATCTCGTTCATCATCCACAAACTGACGGCCAGACAGCAGTGGTTAATCGATGTCTCGAGACGTATTTGCGATGTGTCACTGGGGACGAACCCAAGCATTGGGCTTAGTGGTTGTCATTAGCAGAGTGGTGGTGTAACACTGCAACTCACACATCCACACAAATGCCTCCATATGAGGTGGTTTATGGTCAGCCACCTCCGGCAGTGATACCTTATGTCATTGGAGCTACTAATGTTGATGTTGTAGATAGAAGTTTGTTAGCTCGAGAGGCTATTCTCCGGCTTCTAAAACAGATATGGAATGGGCCCGAAACCATATGAAGCAGCAAGCAGACTGTCATCATTTGGTATGTGACTTTGAGATTGGAGACCTATTATGTCTTCGTTTACAACCGTATCGACAATCCACTGTGGTAGTTCGCCATGCCATGAAGCTATCTCTGAGGTATTATGACCCCATTCCCATCATTCAGCGAATTGGGAAGGTAGCATACAAGTTGTAACTGCCCACTAGGTCTTGTGTGCACCTAGTGTTCCATGTATCTTGCCTCAAAAAGAAATTAGGCGATCGTGTTGTTATGCAGGCCAACTTGCCTGAAACTGAGGAAGACGAAACATTCAAGTTGAACCTGTTACAATCTTGGACCGTAGGCAAGTTAATCGAAGAAAACAAGTTGTGACAGAAGTTTTAGTGCAACGGTCTAACATGGATCCTATTGAAGCAACACGGGAAGTTTGGCATCAGCTCAAAGAGAAATATCCACACTTTCAACTTTAAGGACAAGATTGATTCCAGGGGGTTAGGAATGTTAGGTGCCCGTTTGGATGAGGTTGGCTAAATGGTTGGAGTCAGTCAATTTCTTGTTTTGAATAAGCATCAAGGCCTAAATGGTAGGAGGTTTCTTATTTTGAATTAATTCAATTAGTTAATTTTATTTTGGTAGAGCTATTTGTTAGGATAGTTTCCTTAAAAGTTGCTAAATGATTTTTAAGAATATTTGGCTGTTGTAGAGGGCGAACAAAAGGTTGTACGTAGATTGCAAAGGGGGTCAATGTAAAAATGTTATCTTCTTTATTGCTAGAAATTGAGGTTACCCTCTTGGAAGCAGGAATTTACTGATTTTTCTTGTTATCTTCTTCAAAAAACTGCTTGATCCGTAATACAGACACAGAGAGATAGAAGCACATGTAAATTTGCCTCCTCTATCCCTCACTTAGCTTTTCGCCTCTCAGATGTCCCTTAGCCACTCGCCTAGATTTCTCCCAGTAGGATCTGTCAAAACCATCAATATATTGTATGAAACTACTAATTATGAAAATAAATGAAATAAGATAAACATTTGAAAATACCCCAAAGCCTGTAGTTATGTTACGCTTCTGTCCTTTGAAAAATGGCCTCTAAAGAATCGCCTTATCTAATATCACCGCCTTCCCTTTGAAAACAACCCACCTCTAACAAACAGCCTCTGAAAAATCCCTCTGAAACCACATTTAGGTCTGAGACCAACTCTACTATGAAATCCCTAAAACTTCCACTAAAACAGCCTCTGAAACTGGCTCTGATCCCCCTTTTGAAATCTCTAAGACCTACTCTAAAATCCGCTCTAAAACCTCTGAAACCCATTTTGTCTCGTCAAAAACCCTTGAGGCCAAAGGGAGACCACCTAAACTCGTCAGTATTCTACATCATTTTTAACGTGCTTGTATCCTTGGGGTGAATAAAGAGATATCCAGTAGTAAACTGGCCCCATCGGTGCCCAATACACCGCCAGACCACGAGAACACTATAACAATAAGCCTAAAATTGGGCAACCTCTGAAGAAGTGTCAGAATGGCTTCAAATTTCATGAGAGGGTATTTTTGGATACCCTAAGGACACCAATAAAATTTCGTCACGTTCTGACAAGTTTTGATATGATCAAATTGAAACTTGGTTTTCAAATCCAATTCCTATCATGTTGAAAATGGATCCTATAACTACATCCCTATTTTTTGGGTCTCAAAACAGTACCAGGCCACCGTCATTGGATCCAAAATGTCGAAAAACCCTCAAGTACCAAATTTCAGCTCAATAGGACCCTCTAGGATCATTCTGAGCCCAACTTACCATAAAATGGTGGGTTTTACACGACTCGGTGAACCAGTTTCCATTTATGGAAACCATGTTTTCTCATTTCGAGATAATTTTCAAAAGCTCATAACTTGCTCGTTTTGAATCTAATTAAACTCAAATTTGAACACGAGCTAGATCTCGAAATATGGAACGCATCATGGCATGGCCCGAAAAGAGAATTTCGAGAGAGAAGATTGACTTGAAACATGAAAATTCATATTTTATAAAAGAAAGAACCTCCAATTCTTTAAGAGGTCATAGCTCAAGATCCCAGTGTCGGATCGTCGAAAGTACGGGTGTGTTGAGATCGTGCTTCGAAGAGCTACAGTTTGGTAAAATTTTTATGTATGATCAAAGGCGGGATGACATGAATTTTGAGGCCGAAAATGACATACTTTTTTATCACTGAAATCTCATTTTCCAACGACTTCCCAAAATTGGAATATGCGTAAACGGAGACCAAATGGACGAAATTTATTGCAAAATGATTGTAATAATATTCCATTCAATTTGTGATCAAAATGAAGGCTTGGAACGTCATAAATCGTATCGGATTGGTGGTTGAAGAATCACAATTTTATAGAACTTGACCAGATTTTGGGTCTTCTTAAAAAATATGTTTCAAGATGATCGAAGGGTATCAAAACGTGCGCAAAAGTTCAAGCATCGATTATACGACGATTGATCACCCGACTTACGACCGTAAGCATCCAAAAAATCTCCTAAGGCCTAACAATAGCAAGAGGCCCCTCATGGATTGATGGTTTTGTCATTTGTTGAAAAGTGCCTAGGGGTATTTTGGTCATTTAGTCCAAAACGGAATTAATATTTTAATTCATAAAATATGTATTTTTTTATAATTTTAGGTACCTTTGTTTAGTAGTTGCTCTATATAAGAAACCAAGCCATTTGTAAAAAAAAAGAACTCTTCGTCATTTGTAATCTCTCTTGAGCAATTGAAGTAAATTCTTGAGTCCTTAGTTTCTTGTCTTCACTTTGCTTTCAAATTCAAGACCAAGGTGAGAGGATAGAGAAACATTTCTTAGGGAGAGAAAATACCCCTAGAACCCTACACTTCCTAGAACCTCAAAGTTCCAACTCCTTTAGGATTCCCAACCCCCAATCCCATACTCCCTAGAACTCCTAGCTTCCATACACCTTAGAACCCCAAACCCAACCTACTCCATACACCTTACCTTAGCTTGCCTATACCATAGCCTACATCATACACCCTATACCATACACCATTGTCCCCCATTAACTTTAGCCTACCCATCCTCCTTAGTTCCCATACACTATACCTTAACCCAACCCAACCTACCTAGGCCATACACCTAGACCCTTAGACTCTAGTTTCAACCCACCAAGCTTAAGCCTCTCTTTCTCATGTGCATGTAAGGAGACCAATAGATGTGTACCTAGACTCAAGCTCATCTATCTCTTCTCTCTTCTCTCTCTCTCTTCTTTTCTTTTTTTTCTATCTTCTCTCTTCTTTCCCTCTTTCTCTCTCTTCCTTCTCTTCTTCTCTGTTCTTTTTCTTTCTTTATTTTTCCCTTTTTTTCTCTCCTCTTTCTCTCGTCTTTCCTTTCTTTCTCTCTCTTCTCCCTTTCTTTCTCTCTCTTCTTCCTCTCTTTTCCTTCTCTTTCTTTGCTCAGACCCAAGGCGAGTCCGAGCCTCTCTTTTCTTTTTTTTTCTTATCTCTCTCACACTCAAGTATACAAACCTATGTCTAGGGCGGTCTTGGCACTCTCTTCCCTCCTTTTTATTCTCCTGTCCTACTCTCTCTCTCCCAGTTGACGAACCCACACCATAAGCGGGTCCGCCCCTCTCCCTTCTCCCTTCCTCTCTTACTCTCTCTCTCTCTCACTTGACGGACCCATGCCAAAGGCCGGTCTGCCCCTCTCCCTTCTTCCTTCCTCTCTTACTCTCTCTCTTCCAATTGTTGAACCCGCGCCATAGGCAGGTCCACTTTTCTCTCTCTCCTACTCTCTTCTCCCCTCTACTCTCCACCCTCCCTTAGAGCTCAGACCCCCGCCATAGACGAGTCCATCTTGGTTCTCTCGTATACTTCCATCTGCCCCTCCCTTTCTACCCTATTCGTCCTACTTTATCACCCAAGCCTATCCGCCCTACTTCCTTTCACACCTCCATCCGCGCCTTCACCCGTCTTGCACACCTCCGTCCGCCCTCACTCGTCTTCCGCCTCTATCCGCCCTCACTCTCCATCCTCCATCCGTGCCTTTACCCATCTCATACACCTTCATCCACCCTTTCACGCTTCAACCTCTATCTACCCCTATCTCTTGCACCTACCTTGTCTGCCCTCTCACTCCTTAAACTCCATCCGCCTCTATGTCCTCACTAACTCTATCCGCTCCTATCTCCTCACCACCCTATACTCCCATCTCTTCCCTATAGACCCTATTCACCTCTTTGATCCTATCAATCCTTTTTTCACACTTTTTTCTCTAAATCATATCTTTAATTCTTCATTTGTTTTATTTCATCTTCTTATTTCATAATTCTCCTCTCTCTCTCTTTGTTTTTCGTTTCTTTCACTCCTTGAGTACTCGACTCTGGGTCTTGAGATAGTGCCCTAGGGTTCTAACTCTCAGATTCCTACTCTAACTACTATCTCGTACAGTGAAGTCGGGTCGTAAGAGTCATTGATTCTCTTATACTCGGTCACTCGGGTGGGTCATCCTAAATCAGCTTTCTTTAGAATTCTGACCCTTTCGCTACTCTAACTACCGAATCACATAGTGTTTCTCTCTCTTTCACTTTCTTCTCACTTGATCACTTTCAAGGGGCCTTTTTAGTTTAGTGACATAGTTATAGGATTAGTCCTATAACTCCACTTTTCAAATCTTCCGAGTACCAAGGCTTCGAATCTGGTACTTTTCTTGTCTCCGGCAATACCTCTTAGGAGAGGTTATGCCAGGCGGTTACCCAGTTTTCTTTGGGTCGTCTCTTCACTCCTTTCATCTTCTCCTTTTTCTTCTCACCTCTAAATTCTCATTCTCATTCTTCTTCTTCCTCTCGCTTACTTCTTATTTTTTTTAACCCCTTTACCCCCAAAACTAGAGCCATTCACCCACAAAAAAATATATCAGAGAGGAGTACATTTTATTTAGATTTCATTAGCAGTTTTCAAGTGAGATTTGAGGTGAAGCATTGAGTTTAGAGAGGGGATTGCATCCAAACCGTGTTGCTGGACAGCCGGAGGGCTTTCGTTCATTGATCTAAGAGGGCAATAGCCCAGGCTTATCCCACTAACACAGACCGCGGTGAGGTAGGTGCTCAACTCCATCTCTTTATTGCATTAAAATCCTCTCATAGTTGGACATACATATCCCCACGTGACACACAAGCTGCACGCACACTCGTGGTAGTCAGGCGATTGTTCGCAAGGGGGTCTATCGGACCCAGGCCCCTGAGGGAAACCGGGAGAGTCGGATCCAAGCCCGACCAGTTGGGAAATCCTTTGAACATGAAGAAAGCATCCTTGAACTCGCCAAAAAAGATTACTCATGTTTGCTTTTTTTTAGTTCTTTTCGTTTGTCACTTTCCCTTCTCTGTGCCTTAATCATGTGTCTAAATTCGTTGTTCCCTTTCAAGTAAAATACCTTTGTAAGCCCCTTTACAAAAACTTTGACAGACGACCTATTTGTACAAGTGATAGACCATCAAGTTGTGATGGACTGACCATTTTTTTTCATCTGTTATGTAATATAAAAAAATCATATGTATCCTGGAAATCATCTTTGCTCTATCCTGGTTCTGTATGATCAAGTCTATGATTCTATTATTCGATCTTGTCTGTCTATCTGCAAGCTGTTGAATCGGTATTGGATATGTACCGAGTTGTATTAACTCTTCCATGTGCCATTATGTTTATCAGTTATCTCAACTACTTTTCTGTCTGTAGAGAAGATTTGAAGTTTTTATATGTTGCTCAAGTGTGCTTTATTCGAGCCTTCTGTTCCAGAGGCTTATTGATCTTCCATTCTTTGAGCCTGACATGTTCTGTTGTTCCTTTATACTTGCTGATCAAAAAATCTGAGCATATAAAGCATTGCTTTTATCAGTCACGATGTGCACCTGCTGATCCAATTACTTGTTTCCGTAACTTAGTGACCAAACTCTAGCTACTCTCTCTCATAGTATCTTGAGTTTGAGGAGGACTGTGAAAAGAAAATATATATTGTCTACTAGGTTGTATGGAAGACGTATATTGTAATCAATATATATGGAAATGGTAGATACAATATTTTGTATTTTAGGGTAAGTCTAGGTATACTATAGGTGTTCATAACTTATTTTTATTCTTGTTATTTTTATTTGTCAATAAAAGACAAGCTTATACACTCATATTGAGTAATAGACACAGAGTCTTCAGAAAAAACCCGAGACTCTTCACAATACCTATCAATAATAAATGACATCTCCTCTCTCTCTATTTCTCCCTCCAGCTCATATGGCACACGTCTTAATCCAATGAGCCTTGAGAACTTCTCAATCATGAATGCAGTGGAAGACAAGCAATCAATTCTAAGTTTGGAACATTAAAGAATAAACCTAAAGAAATTGTCCTCCATATGGGGTTCAAGATCTCTCTCTCTCTTGAACGTTCACACAAACTTTCCATTAATTATTAAAAAGTTTACAAGGTATACACGAGAGAGAAAAAAATTAGAAAAAACGAACCTTAACACATTTCTCTCACACACACACATTTAGTAGACTTCTAGAATTTGATTAATAAGGCCAGATAAAAAGGCACATAACTATTTATTTTGGCTCTTATAACAGTATAAAAAAAATAGAAATTTTGTTTTTTTGTAATTTGTCACTAGCTAATTAGCCAAATTCTCCCAAATATTAAAAAATTACATTTTCTATTATATTTATGTACTTTTATGATTTTTTATAATATTTTTCGCTCTCATTAATGTAGATTTGCCTAAATGCAGGTTGTGGTTCTTGTGGGGGTTTCTCTAAGTGGACAAGACATTTGTATTGAGCTATTAAATGTTGCAAAAGAAGTTCACCTTAGTTCAAAGACCTTGGAAATCACTGAAGGCTTATCAAAAGTTGTCTCTAAAAACAAAAATTGCCAACTTCATTTGCAGGTTTAAGGAAATATCCCTTTCTCTCTCTCTCTCTCTCTCTCTCTCTCTCTCTCGTCGGTCGT
>NW_006499541.1:521440-532390 GCF_000471905.2 Amborella trichopoda | reverse complement strand
ACGTACGTACGTACTACTACTACTACGTACTACTACTACTACTACTACTACTACTACTACTACTCTACTACTACTACTCTACTCTACTCTCTCTCTCTCTCTCTCTCTCTCTCTCTCTCTCTCTCTCTCTCTCTCTCTCTCTCTCTCTCTCTCTCTCTCTCTCTCTCTCTCTCTCTCTCTCTCTCCACTTTCATTTGTAGGTTTAAGGAATTATCCCTCTTTCTTTGTCTCTGCATGTTAATCCCTTTCTCTTATCTATCTGAAAAGCCATGGAAATTGATGTTGCAGATAGAGTCGTTGCACGAGGATGGGAGAGTTGTATTTGTTTATGGTACTTGGGTTATTGCCGATTCCATTATTTACTGCACCGGGTAAAATTTATTATATTTTCTCTAGTATTATATTGTATTTATCCAAATAACTAACATAAGCCCAACAAAACCTTAGAATTTAGTAAAGAAATTCAATGTTTTCAAAATATTCAAAAGCCATCAAGAAGGGAATGTATACCATCAGACTGTTATCACGGGTACGAGAAAGTCATAGTATCTCTTAGCCATTATGTTGGTAAGATAGTGTTATGTTTTTATCCTAGAATTTGTTACTATTTTTCTTCAACCTTGAGTGCGGCTAATGGCACACTTCTAATGATCCGAGAGGGTTGATCTTAATTTTCATGTATAAGTAATTCTCCTATATAAAAAGTAAATGGTTTCATTATATACAATTTGACTAAGCTCAAAGTTTAAAAGAAATTTTTTCAAACTTCGTGACACACACAAGCTATCAGATTTTACATCGTATAATTATAAATAATTCATGTACCAAAAGTAAATAGTCTTATTGTATATAGTCCGCAAAAGTAAAATGTCATAACATATAAACACAAACCGCACACAAATTAAAAATCCTTGTTTGAACTAAAAAGGTAAAATTAGTGGTCAACTTAAGGCGTTTTCAAGACAAACGTCAATATTCTAACGGTCGACTCCCCGGACATAAAATGTATAAACTATTGTATTCCTGTGGGACCAAATTGTGTATTTACTCCCTACTCCCTAAAACAAACCAAAGTGTCGGGGTATTCTTAGGACACCAAATTTTTGGTATATAATCTCTTCAACCTAACTACTAACCTCAAACAAGAAAAGAACAAAATACTACGTAATGATCCTAAAAGTGACAACATTCCTCTTTTTAAGAAAGGACGTTCAATTTTTGGAGGGTGAGATATGATTGTTGAGGAATTCAAAATCTTTTTTTTATTTTTATTTTTTAAAAAAATTATCATCTATTGATTGTTAAATAGATCCCAAAATTTTGGATAAAAAATCCTCCCAAGTATATTACTTGCCAAGGGAACAAGTGTATAGTGTGCTCATATAAAAGCATAATATACACAATATATAAAAAATTGGGAATCTGACTAAAAAATAAGACAATGGCACATTATAAACGGACTACACTACCAAGCCATCGTCGTCGAAGCCTTTTCTAAGTCATCTAAAAGTAATTATAATTGAGAAAGCATAGCATACACCACACGTCTATTCAATGCAATATACACGAAAGTTAGGGCTTGCCCTTTTGTAAGATTGATGGTGGAGATGAACTGTTGTACAAATGAACAAAATGCAATGACTACATTGGATCATCTCCATCATCTATCTAGACGACCCATGATGAATGGTTTGCTTGTGTATTATGTTCCATCCACATCATGTGTCTTTAAAATGTGTACTTTTTTATAAGTCTCTAAACTCATAGTCTAATTTTGATTTTACTGTTGGGATTTTTTATTTTACTGTTAGGATTTTTTTATTATTTTTTTGAGTAATTCAGTGGGGATGATGAGCCCTTATCCATTTTTTGAAATCGTTGTTGTTTTTTTAAATGTATTAGGTAATAATGAAATCCTAGACCTTAACTGAAGTACGAGTCGTGCTACTAGCATGACCTCAACCCCATTCTCATTTGACTATTGGTAATTGGTCTAGCAAAACTTCCATACGCCATAACAGTGCCTTGCCACATTCAATTCAGATCACCAATCTGGATGGAAATTGGTCGGGACCTAACTTGTTCTAAGATGATATGATTCTCAGCCCAATATATATATATATATATATATATATATATATATAAAAGCTTATCTAATTTTTTTTAGGTCTCTCTAAATCTGTATACCATAAACCTCTATTTTAATTATTTTTTATTTCATTTAATTTAATTTGTGGTATTTTCTAAATCCCCAATTTATACTGATTAAATTGTTGATCCAACAATTAGATACAGATCTGTGGATAAACGATTTGCCCCATCAATCTAGGCTTTCAAATACTGCCCTCATCAAATAAAAAATCAAGGGATCTGTAAACACATCAAAGATATGTGTCTAGAGAAATAGAAACTTTTCGCATAAGCAAAGTCACTTATTGACTCTTAAGGCATTGAATGAAGTGAAATGTATGTTCTCAGTAATAATTGAATTTTGCTTCCTTTGTTTTTTTTTTGCCCCAGATATTCCTACTTATTTCCATTCCTTGATACAGAAGGAATAGTGGTCGTGGATGATAACAGAGTGGGACCTTTGTATGAGCACACTTTCCCTCCCTCTCTTGCTCCCTCTCTAACTTTTGTAGGCATCCCAAGAAAGGTATGCATTGGCTTTAGGTACTAGATTTTACATTCAACAAATTATTTGTAAGCATCATTTTATATTATTTAGAAAGAAATTTTCTAAATTTGTGTAAAAATATAAAAGTTATACTTATTTCTCAAAGGTATTGAACCTTTAATATTTCTAAATAAATTCTTTAGAATTCTGAAAAAATCAAGGCAAAGTAGCAGTATCTTTTTGTGTCAAATGTGGTCCTCCCCTTAGCTTTCTAAAAGAAACAAAATACACATTTTAAAAGGAATCGGCCTAAGGAGTTGTCCTGTCTTTGCTTATAAATTTAAAAAGAATGGACGTATTTCTTTCTTTTTCCCTATAGGAGGATTGCATAATCAAAGGGAATATAGAAAGTGAAATCTCGTTTAAAGACTTATTTGTAGTCCTGCACATGTACAAGGTGAAGCTAACAAAAAAAAAAAATTTGTTATTTCAAATTTCTTAATTTCTCAATAGGCTTTTGAAGTGCATAGATTTTGGGGCTTCCTTTCTTTGAAAGCCAAGCAAATTTGGATCTCCCAAGTATTGTCTGGTAGAACGCAACTCCCATCAAGTGAAAATATGATGGAGGCTATTAACCAATTCTATCATTCAAGGGATGTGGCAAGCGTATCAAAGCATAACACATAAAAAATTGCTAATTTTGAGGTTAGTATTCTTAACATTATCAAGAAGTTACAATCTACTCCGTCCGTCCCTCTCTCTGTCTTTTGTATAAATTTCTTGTGCGAGCTTTCCTATATTTAACCCCACAATATCTAGCAATGTGTGCATAAGTGTACTCTTCTAGGAGCACACTATACACTTAAGTCTCTCAGGCAAAATACCTTCTTAAGATGATTTTCTAAAGCTAAAAGTTTAGGATCAACTATAAAATTATTACATGATTATTTTCAAATTCATAAAAGGAATTTTGAGTTTTTGAGCACTGAGATCTCACCATCTTTTCTATTCAATAGGAGGGTATTTTTTTCCAGGCATATGAATAGTGCATGTAATTTTATTTTAATTTTATTTCTGTTCATTCTAAAAATATTCCTAGATAGGGTGTTTCTTGAGGGAGTAGGTGTACAATATGCTCCCATGGGCATGTAATCTTTTTGGCTTGTAACCATCTCTCTCTAATGTTTCAGTATTGTGATTGGTATGCTGATCAGTGCGGGTATCCTCATCTTGAGGAGTGGAAGAAAGTACTCATAATATAAAGTGTAAGGAAACAAATCACACATTTGGAGACTTTTAGGGATGAATGGAATAATGAAGATGAGCACTTTCTCCAATTGGCCTATTCAAGCCCTCATTACACACAACATGTAATTGAAGATCCACAACAAGAAATGCATTAAGCTTTTATGTTTTTCTTGAAACCACTGGTTAAATGAGTTTCCACTTTTGATTAGGTGCATAAAATGGCATTTGAGTACAATATAGTGGTGCTCTTTTGGTATTGAGTACTGGTTCCTATAATTTAAAATGTGCTTGAGAGATCATGACTCGATGATAATTGTATTGTGTTTACATTAAATTATAGAAGAGAGGGATTCTCTACATCAATTGGAGTCGTTCTTCTTCTTTTTTTTTTCTTATAAAAAAGAAGCATTGTGCACAATAAGACCATTTATTTTAGATCTAAGGAGGTCGTATTCACTTTTGGCTATTAGATGTGAAATACGACAACTTAAAATATGTTACAACATTTGATAAATTTTATTTTGGAGTTCGTGTCTAATCAATAACATATCTCAAGCTACCTGATCTCATATTTAACGGCTAATGGTGATTGTGACCTTTTTGCACTGAAAGTAAATAGTCTCACAATATACAATTTTGTAAGAAAATATGTTCAATCATTTAGAAAAATATTTATCAAATTTGAAAGAAAAAAAAAATCAGCTTTCTTTCACTCACGCCTTCGGGTTCCATAGCTGATATCTCTTCGAAATATGCCAATATGTCATTGGCGTTAACCTTAAATTGCTCATGATTTATTCAAATTTAGCAAAAATACTTGTGTAATATTAAATATTCTGTAAAAGCTAGACTATGATATTTGGAATTTGGAAAATATATCTTATATGCCAAAATATTTTAAAAAGTTAATGGTAATATGTTTTCATTTTTTGTTTTAGAAGTTTACAAGCAAAAATATTCCTTGAAATAACGAAGGAGCTGAGGTGCTTCCCATTTCCAGCATAAACGATGAGCACCTCAAAGTAAATAGGGTGAGGTTGGAATAAGGTTGGCCCCTATAGTGTAGAAGTAAGGTGCACCTATAGAATTTACTTAGAGATATCGTTTTGGCGTCGCAAACCTTATGATGGCTTCAAAATCTTTTTTAATCCTTAGTTATAAAATTTTAAATTTCAAAAATAGTACAAATCGAGCAGATCAAGAAACACTTGAAAATCTTAAAATTAGATAGTCCAAATAACTGCTTACAAGATGCAATATTTTTTGGACTTAGAATTTTTTTTTCTTCATGTCCATTCATATCAATGTCGAGATGATCAGTTGGAGGGTTCTCATATGCCAAAACACTCTGTACTATAAGATTTTTGAGGTGCACCTACAGTATAAGGTTGCGACCTCTCTTCTTTTTTTTTTAGGTTATCTATTTTATTGCTAACACATCAAAGAGAAATTACATCATCCAGACTTACAATAAAAATCAAATCAAAAGAGACCCCTCTTTTTGTTAAAGCCTATGCAGTACTATTTGCGTCTCTGTAGACATGGTGGAAGGAAATAGTCATTACTTCAATGATATCAGGTTGCAACCTTATGGTTTTAAGTTTCAATTGACATCCCTCACCCAAATTAGAATTCAACTCAAATTGAAATTTAGAGGGCAATATCTGCATTCCCTCACCCAAACTGGGGTGTCTACCACCAAGTTCAAGCCTAAAGGAGAAGACTGTTGGAAACACTAATGTGGGCAAGTACTCGGCCCATTCCCAATCCGAGTACTTCGCCTGAGTAGTGACTAATACTGTAGCAGCAAAAGATTGGTTGAAATTTATAAAAAATACAAAAAAAAATAGAAAATATATGTTTGAAATTAAAATGAGGTTAACAAAGTAATAAAATAATATATTTTAAAAAATAACTTGGGATTAGGGGTATTTTAAAAATAATCTAAAAAAAAGAAAAACCATAAAAATAAGTGGTCATGACCAAAACACTTTTCCAACCTTTGTCAAATATAGAAAAACAACTAATTTTTTTAGGATCTTTTATGATTTTTTTGAATTTTGTAATATCCACGTGTGGGACACCCAACTCAAGGAAACTCGAACTCACCTTCTAGTACTCGAGACTCGGACCGAGTAGTCAAACCCTGAGGGAGAATATATATCATTTCTCAATCAAAATGGGACATCTAACATCAAGCCAAAGAAAGGAGATTTTTTTTGTTTTTTTTTGACAATGTTAAAAACTTTTATTAAATGCATGTTGAAACAACATCAGATTATATCGCAAAAATTAAAGCATAAAAAATATACAAAGAGGGAAAGGAGATACTGCTCTTGTCTAAGTAATCAACTGCCCCATTGGCCTTGCAGTAAACAGGAGAGAATGAAATCTGAAGGCAAAATGTAGAGCAAAGATCAAACATGTTTCAGCCCAAAGACATGAAGGGACCAGTGAATTCTTTGCTCCTGCTTATACCATTTGATGAAATTGAGGGAATTACCTTCAATCCTAAGATACCATTGCTGACAATGATTTCCATCCCCTGCAAAAGGGATGAAAATTCAGCCTAGCTAGTCATTGTATTTTCACAAGGTCCTGCATTAAAAAAGATAATTGATCCCTCATGGTCTCTTAGTAGGCCTCAAATACCAGCAAGACCGACATTGCTTATCGAGCTACTATCGAAATTGAGTTTAAGAGAGCCTTCAGGAAAATATTTCCAAACTAAGTGAGGATGAAGATTGGGAGTGAAGGAGAATACAACATTACTCAAATTAACAAAACTGTCAACCCGAGAAATTCCACGACCTTCAGTTGCAAAGGAAAACCAATTCCATAGAGACTGCAAGATACGATATTTAACACCTTCAATATTAAGAGAAATCCCATCAAAGTTCTCCTATTGCACTCCAACCAAATCTACCAAACAACAGCACTCCTAAAAAAATTTCAAATTAGAAGACCTTTAGAAGGCAGGCAGACAGGATTGAGATGATGAATGATATCAATTAAGTTCGCATGAAGCATAAGAAATAAACCCAATATTTGGAAAGCCTATCGCTAAATACTGAAAAGCAAAAAGACAGTGTAAAAATAAATGGTTTTCAGATTCTTCATCATTCTTAGACATAAGAAAAATAAATATTTGATAAAATTTTGCCCCTTACTCGAAAATTGTCAACCGTAAGGCATTTTCCTTGCATAGCTATACAGAGAAAGGCTCAAATCTTCATTGGTATAAGTCATTTCCAGACTGTACCAAGGGCGAAATTAGACCATCTTACTTGATCATGAAAGAGTAATATGTAAGCAGACCTAATCAAGAAAAACCCATCATTTTCGCTTTCCCAAACAATCTCATATGAGCTAGCAGGAGAGATCTATATACATCTTGTAGGATATTGAGCAAATTCTGAAGTTGCACAAAAACACAATCCGACAACCTGTTATAACTGCACCCGATGTCCCACACTGAGCCCGAGGGAGAAGAATGAAGGTCAGTAATTTTGGTTGTCAGGAGTGAAGCTGTAGCAAAGAGATCTAGAACTAAGAGGAGAAGAAGAATGAAGGTGAATAATTTTGGTTCAGGAGTGAAGCTGTAGCAAAGAGATCTAGAACTAAGAGTTAGAGTGGGCTATCCCCAACCCACTTATTGAACCAGAAAAACAGATATCATCCTCATTACCAACTAGCCAATGAATATTGCTTAAAACCCCATTTTTATAGCTAAAAGTACATTTCCGAATCAGCGAGAAAATCCACCACCATGCCCTTTCTTGATTAAATGAGTAAATATGGTCGAAACCATATTTTGATGCCAAGACTTCCTTCCAAAGATCATTTGGGCCCTGAATAATTCTCCACCAGCACATAGAAAGGAGAGCCCAATTCATCAATTTCAGCTTACGGATACCCCGTTCTCCCATATTGATCGGCATACACATATGTCCCAGCGAACCAAGCGATGTTTCCTATGAGTCTCATCAACGGATCTCCAGATAAAGTTGTGCATATACTGTTCAATAATCTTAATCACATTACCTAGCAGCTGAATAATAGACATCACGTAAATAGGTAAGTTAGCGTAAGTGGATTTGACAAGGGTTATACGGCCTCCCAAAGATAGAGTCTTTGTTTTCCCAAATCAAGCTTTACTTGATATCTACGAATAAACAAGTCCCAAACTGCTCAAGGAAGGTTGGAATCCGAGGAGGAAACTTATCAGTTTAACAACCAAAAATAAGAGCAAGAAACTCCACAATGTCCTGGCAGCAAGAAACCCAACCACCACAGTTTTATAAAAGTTGACCTTCAAACCAAGAGCAATATGGCAACAAGAGGAAGACACTAAGCGTTTTGACTTGTATCGGATATGCATTACATGAGGGGTGTGGTTTCTGTAAGGTTGCAACCCACCTTAAAATTTTATCATAACATGTAATTTTGTTGTAAAAAATTTTTAGTATATCTATTTTCATACCTAACTAGAAAATTTAAAAATTTAAAAATGGTTAAAATCAAGTAGATCTATAAATATATGAAAATCTTGAAAATGAACGGTCTAGATAATGTATTGCAAGATGCACTATTTTCAGGACTCAAAAACGTTTTCTTTTCATATTCATACACCTCGATGTCGAGATGATCGATTAGAGGGTTTTTTCAACATTAAAACAATATTTTCGATAGAGTTTTTACTTGCATCCTTAATTCTACATTTTAAGGTTGCAACCTTATTAAAACTTTTCCCTTAACATAAAATAAGAATGTCATTGACATATTGTAAATAGGAGATAACTGGCCAACGATCCGACACCTGGGGACTTGTCACAAAACCTTTGGTTTCTATATTTTTTAACATCATACTAAAAACCTCATCAACCAGAGTGAAATGAAAGGGAGATAAAGGGACCTCTTGCCTAATACCCAGAGAAACCTTGAAAAACCCATTCCAACTTCCATTGATAAGAATAGAAAAATGTATTAAAGAGTGAAAGCCTGAAATCCAAGAAATCCATTTTATCTTAAAACCTATATGTCTCATAATCTCATGTAGAACCTATCACTCAACTATGTCAAAGGCTTTCTCCATGTTCAGTTTTGTGACCACTGTAGATCTCCCTTAAAATGTTCTAGAATAAATATATTATTGGGCAATAAGAATGCTATCAATAATCATTCTATCACAAATAAAAGCATTTACCAGAAATTACAAAAGGGAGAATAATTTTAAAACGCTTAGCATGGACATATCGGTGTTATAAGATTCGTTTTCATGGCCAAAGTTGAAAACTTTTTCCTTGCACCCAAAACCAAAATGAAGTGGCTTCCAAAACTGAGAAAGGTCGTGTTTCAAGCTTTCAACCCAATTTTGTTAGCTTTAGTCAACAATAAACCTGCATTGCATACAAAATTTTTAATTTCTTTTTATTATTTTTTAAAGGGTGCAGTTTGTATAGAGCCAAGCCTCTAAATATCAAAATAAAACGCATCTTCAAATAGTGCCGAGAAATCTGGTTTTAATACTGAAAATCTTTGTGATAGCCTTGAAATATATTTTCATTTCTAAATATAAACTTTCAAGTTTAAAAAATAGTGCAGATGGAGTAGATCTATGAAAACTTGAAAATATTGAAAATTGACCAGCCAAAAATGTATTAGAGATGCACTATTTCCAAAACTTGAAATCCATTTTTTTCTCATGTCCATACATCTTGATGTCGAGATGATCAATTTGAATATGTTTATATATCAAAACAATCTCTTCTAATGAAATTTTTGAGATGCACTCTAATTTGATTGTTCAAAGCATCGCATTGACATAATTTTTTTCCTTTTCTAAATACCAAAAACTTTCCTAGACTCACCAATCTGCCAAAGCACTTTCGCCAAACCCTAGAGGTTTCCAAACTGAATTCAACGACATTCCAATTATTAGTATTACATTAATAGAGACTAGATTGTTAAAGGCGTGGCAATTAAGTCAACCAACAAACCTGACCAACCCGATAGATTGACCTGACGTGGGTCTAGGTCAGGACTCAAATGGTAAATCCGGCAAGTTGGATCCATGTTCATTTGATTTGGACTCGACTGGGTCAATCTAGATCTAGGTTCATCCTAAATCTTATCGAGTTTGTTCAGGTTGGGGTTTAGAATATATATATATATAGAAAAATAGTTTAATGAGGTTGCAGCCCTATCAAAATAAATAAAACACCATCTCATAGCCCATCAAAAATCTCAATTAAAATATTGAAAAACCTTCGTGGCTTGAATATGATGATAGCGAAAAAAATTAAGATTTCACCTTCTTGGCTTGAATATGATGATGGCGAAAAAAATTAAGATTTCAAGTTCTAAAAACAGTGTATATTGTAATAAATTATCTAGACCGTACATTTCATCCTAAATATAAGTGTTCAAAGATCTGCAAGATCTATACTATTTTTTGAGTTTCAAATTTTATTTGTGGTATTGGAAATTGATTTTAAAACCATCATGGACATTTCTGTTGCCAAAAGCGTTGTCTGAATAAGGATTTAAGGTGAGGTTTTATTTTGTTTTCATAAAGCCTAGGCCTTAAAAAAACTACATCCATATATATATATGAGAAATATTTTTATACTTCCCCTTACAGCATACAAGATATATGCTTCCCCTCTCATCCAGTTGTCCATTGTAAATCCGATGCCTCAAAGTATTTTAATTTTAATTTTTTTTACACATTGTATGAATATGAAATTTGGTACATGCCATCGTCCCATTGGGGTGCACCTAAAAAAAATATTAAAAAGAATATTTCAATAAAATATAATGACCAAAAGACCCCTTAAAACTTTCAAGGGTATTTTGTTCATTTTATTTTATTGATAATATTTTTATAAGTGCAAGTTTAATAGAATAGTGGACACCCAATATTTGGTGTCAAAATAATTAATATAGAAAAACCTGATAGTAAAATAGTATAAAGACGTGCCATTGTGTTTTGGGCTATCCATTTAGAATAGATGGGTGAACGACGGGAAGCATATAAAGATTGCCCTATATATATATATATATATATATATATATATATATAG
>NW_006499541.1:487087-501711 GCF_000471905.2 Amborella trichopoda | reverse complement strand
TACGTACGTACGACGACGAGAGAGAGAGAGAGAGAGAGAGAGAGAGGAGTTTGATTGAAAGTGAAAGAGAGTTCTATGAGGGATAGAAGTCCCATGGGAAGTCATTTAAAATCGAAGGAATATCTACGAAATCAACCGTGATGTATATTTGTATGGAGGATATACTACTTCCCCGCAGGAGCATACATTATGCATCTAATTCCTCACTCAAAAGATCTATTCGGAAGAATCTTTTTTGTCTGAGATTTTTTAGACCCACTTAAGAATTGTTAAATGATTATTTACCACAAAAAATAATAATTAAATATTGACTTTTTTTACACTAGATCTCACCCTCCAAAAATTGGATGGTTTTCGTTTAATCTTGAGGCATTATGTTTCTTTCGATAGAAGGTTCAATTCGAAAATTAAGCTGACGTTGGGGTTTTACTTGACGGAGTAAATACACAATATGCTCCTGCTATAGTATATATGTTTTTAGCATATTTGTATCTCAAGTTTGTCCCACATCTAAAGTTGTCAATATTTTGGGATATTATAAAAAAGCAACCATCGCACGCTAGCTGCGGCTCTTTGGCCGCATACAATAAAATTTAAATGATGCAGAAAGGTATTTTTTGGCATATTTCTATCTTTATAATTTTCATAAGATAAAAAGTGCATATTTGTGTCTTTATAATTTTATTTCGATCTTTATAATTTTCATAAGATAAAAAGTGCATATTTCTATCTTTATAATTTTCATAAGATCAAAAGTTTTAGGGGCAATGATTTCATGCAATCTGTTGTATAGTGATATGATGCAACAACTTTTAAAAATCATGTTTTGGCTATTTGTTTTATCCAAAATTAAGTTTTTGACATATTTTTATTTTTATAATTTTCATAAAATTAAAAGTTTTAGGAGAATGATTTCATGCAACGGTTATACAGTAATATAATGCAACAATCTTCAAAAACCATATTACAGCTAGTTGTCAACAACCTTCAAAAACCATGTTATAGCTATTTGTTTTATCCAAAATTTGAAATATCCGCTTTTTTCATTTTAATGAACAATCACAAAATTGAAAACACGACCTATAAAGTTTGTTTTTTTAGCCCAATTAACATAGGCCATTCATTTTGGTGAGATGCTTAGATCAACACCTTAGAAGGATTTTTTCATTTTCAATTTTTTTGGATGGCTTTATTATCATTAGATGAACAATATTAAAAAATATATATATATGATTTTGAGTTTATAAAGGCTAAGATCTTGAAATTCACCAAATGAATGGTCTAGATTTGTTTTTGGAAGGGGGCTCATTTGACCATATCTAGGGTTCAAATTGAACTTTTTTTTAGGGGGATTGATTATAGAGATGAAGAGAGTGTGTGTGTAAAATTTTGGATCATACAAATACCACAAACATGGTTTTCTAGATGTGTCGTTGCATTATACTATGATACAACCATTGCATGAAATCACTGTTGTTCGAACAATTTTATAGAGAATGAGAAATGGTCCAATTTTTTTTGTAAAATTCTGTTTTTATAATTTTATAAGGATGACATGCACAAATTGAGAAATGGTTCAAAGTTTAAATTCTTTTAATGAATTTATAATGACGAACTTAACGTCCAAATTTTTCATAAATATTGTTTTAATTACTTCATAAAATTTAACTCAATTAATTAAAGAGAAAAACATAAAATTAATTTGTTGAATTTCATCACATCGAGAAATGGTCCAGATTTGTTTCTACTTTTTTGTTTTCACAATTGTGTAGAGGAAAATCACTTCCCATTTTAACAGTTTATAAATCTTGAGATACGGTTGAAACCCCTTCTAATAAGTTTTATTTGCTTCTTGACTGTCTGTTTCAATAAATTAATGGGTTGGGTCATCAGCTTTTCATTATCGTCAGATGTAGGGGTTCAAACTAATTGTTCCCCTTGATTTTATCAAATAACTATGATTTCATGAGGTAGAAAGAGAATACACCACAAGAGAGAATATGCCACAAGTGAGGTTGAAAGAGAATACGCCAAAGATTTATTCTAATCTCGTAATCAAGATTTCTCTTAAATTTAGTAGCTCAAACTAGTTGTTCCTTTGATTTTATCGATAACCATGACTTCACAGAGGTAGAGAGAAAATACACCAAAGATTTCTCCTAATCTTCTAATATGATAATCCCTGAGATTTCTGGCTCAAACTCTTTGTTCCCCTTTGATTTTACCCGCTAAAATTTCCAGTTATTCAATAACCGAAAACAGTAAAGAACTTAAATAGGTGAATTCTGTTGTTCAACAATCGAAAATGGGTAAAGTACTTTTTAAAAAAAAAAATTGCTTTGCCTTGAAAAAAACAGACACGTGGTAATAACGGAAACTATTCGGTAGAGCCGTAATAATAGAAACTATAACGGATATTATGTAATTTTCCCTTATTTTAATGGTGGCCTATATTTAGGACTTGAAATTATTCTTTGTTTCTTGGTAGAGATGATTTATTTGCCAGTTTTATAATGCCAAAACTGCATTTTAAAAAAAAATTGAGTGTGGCGAACCTAAAATAATAAATAAATAACTAAAATTGGCTCGCTTTGTAGAGCCCCAATCCTACAAAATGGTTTCCCTTTAAAATAAGTGGAAAGGAATGAGCAAATTACCTTTTGTGAGAAAATAACTTTAGAAATCACGTATGCATTTAAAAAAATAAATAAATAAGAAGAAGAAGAACGATAAAATAAACTACAAAAATCATTTTGCATGTTGTATCTTATGTTTTTAGGAAAAAGTTTATATAGAGCCGAGGCTCTAAACAATCAAGTTAGAGCCTACCTCAAAACTTTCACTCGAAGAGGTTGTTTTGATGCCCAAATATACTCAAATTGATCATCTCAATATTAAGATGCATGAACATGAGAAAAAAATGGATTAAAGATTTGAAAATAGTGCATCTTGTAACGCATTTTTGAACCGTCAATTTTCAAGATTTTCAAGTTTTCATAGATATACTTTATCTATATTATTTTTGAAGCTTTAAATTTTATAATTAAAGATGAAAATATATTTAAGGCTATTACAAAGATTTTCAGTTTTTCTCTCATATATATTATTGACTTACTACTTTTGAGAATGGGTTAAGGCCTTGGCAATAGTACCAACAAGCCCTATGATGAAATCTCTAACTTCATTTTCATCAAACGGTAGGGGCACAAATCCCCACTTACTTACTTTTTCTACTCACAAAAAAAAAAAAACTTTCAATATTGAAACCATATTTCTCGACACTACTTGAAGGTGGGGTTTACTTTGATTGTTTAAAGCCTCTGCTCTATTTATTTGCCTGAACTTTCATTCCATTTCGACCCTATATTATCTGCACATTGTTTCATCATCCATATTTTTTTAGTAAAATATAAAAAAAAGATGGGAAAATTACGTATAGACCAAGTTTTCCCCCAATATTATCGTTTGATTTATAGTTTTGCCAAATTTACACGGAGAACCCAAAAACACTCCTTCCCTAGGGAGGGACCAGCCTTATTTTTTTCTCAATTTTGTCCACCTTGTTCGACATTTCCATCACAACATTTTCAACATTAAACAAATGGAAATACACATCTTTTGCTAGTTTCTGTTAATAAATAGAGAATTTATTTTTAAAAGGCCCAAATGTTTTTAAATAGAGAACTTAATAAATAGAGAATTTACTTTTATAAGGGCCCAAAGATTTTTAAATAGAGATTTTGATTAATAGAGAATTTATTTTAAGAAAAAAATTCTTTATTTTTTTTAAAAAATAAATTCTCTTTTTTAAAAAAAATATGATGGTTGAAACACAGATATAGAGATCTAACTCGAAATGTTTTTGAGTTATTTATTTGAAAGTTCATTCCATCTCAAACCTATATTATCTGTAATATATTCCGTCATCCTCTCTCTCTCTCTCTCTCTACACGCAAGAACACATTTCATATCAGTCATCCTATCCTCATTAATTTCAACTAGATTTCTTAAGCCACATGCCTTACTAATTCAACTCCCTATTTATTTAATTTTCTAAACCCAATTTCCACTTTCGAGAAGGCAACACACATGGAACTACCGACGCTAAAGCAATGTGAAACGGCCATTAATGCTCTCTCTCTCTCTCTCTCTCTCTCTCTCTCTCATCTATCTATCTAATTTCCCACTTAATAACCGTTGTGATTACTCTTAATTATCTTACACCAACACCCCATGGCCTCAGTAATTACTCTTAATTATCTCTCTCTCTCTCTGCAGCTATAAATCACCCTTCAGATACTTGTTTCCCATACAGGTAGAGAAAATGGCTCTTCTTTCTCCCTCTAAATTTGCTTTGAGCTTCACTCTCATCTTCTTGCTGCAATGTTGCATGTGTTCAACTAAAAGCTCTGCTCCTTTGATGGATTCTTCAGGCTTTCCATCCTCTTCAGTGGAGAATCCTCACCATTTGAATGTGAAGACCACTCAAGAGGCCCTGCTTAGCACCATGAACCCTATGAATGTGCCCGTACCGCCGTCCGGGCCTAGCATGCGCCATAATTGAGGAAAATATATGCGAGGGAGTATACAATAAGTCCATTTACCTACGGTACAACAAGCTTACAATTTTCCTTAGCTGTTATACGTGAAATTTGATCGTTAAGTGTATTATACCAAAATTTGGAGTACAATAAAAATTTTCTTGAAGTTTGGGTTGGGAAACGAACATTATGGTCATTCCATTTTGCCTCTGACGGCTTGGGGTGTTTGTGACCTTTGTTTACCTAAAATAACGGCCTCAAACAATCCTGGTATGCAATATAAGTGTGATTGCAAATAGTATATTTGCATGCTTTTTATGCTATATTTATGTGACTTAATTTGGAACATGGGATATATTACTTATTTCTTGCAAATAAATGGCTTTGTATGTATTTGATGGGATTATATGGCCTAGAGTCGTGTTTTATCTAAAACATAAACTTGAAATATGAGGCTTATGAGTGGCGAATGTTTCATTAAGAATCAGACAAGGTATCTATATACATGAATAGATGGAAGCATGGGTTTATGAAATAACATTCATTACCCTTGTCAAAAGAAAAAAAAAGTGATGGAAGCATGGGTTTATGAAGGATGTACGTACGGTATGCCTGGCGTGTAGGAGCCCAGGTGTAGCATGTAAGGCTGCCAGTCGGGCCAAGTGGCCAGCAAGCCTCCGGGCTGCGCCTGGCTCTGGCCGAGCATGCACAACCCAAATGGCCCTTATGCTAGGCCAATCCTTCTCTAAATTACTTAGACTTGACCGGATTAGTGCAAGCTTGGTTGAACCTGGATCATTGGCATCCCTAAAGTGTACGGCCTCCATTTGGACCGCGCTGGCTTGCTGTAGTTTTGGGTCCATCTTACCAGGCTCAAGCTGCCTCTTAAGGCCCATGGACATCCCTGTAGGGTTTCTAGTGGGGAATAAGAGAGCCTTCCTCTAGGAACAGCAATTTTGGTGCTCAATCCACCTCAAAATCGAAGTTTTAAGGTGGACTTAAAAAAGTCTCAAATCATTCCATCAGAATCCCTTCGGAGCTCTAAAATGTCACAAATTCACCATGACCCTAAAACCAAATTGGGACCGTTTATTCCAAAGATCGATGGATCAGGGAATTCCAAAGTGGGACTCTTTATTCGAAAGATCGATGGATCATGGAATTTGGAGGTTTTCTCAATCTCCCAATCAAATTAAAAAGTGATTTTTGAGGTGGTTAGAGCATCAACTTTGGCGGTTTGGAATCATTCCCCCAATTTCCTATTGTCTCCTTGTTTCCCCTCTCTAAAACTATAATCCCTTGTTTAGCCCCCATTTGAACCTTTTTTATTGTCTAAATTATCGAGTTTATTATTTTTTTCTTAATCAACATGTTATTTCTATTCTAGAAAACTTTATCCTCTCTTTCTTTCTCTCCGGTGGATTCTTTCTCCCTCTCTCTCTCAAGCAACTTTCCCTTAATATTTATCTCTATCTCATCTCACTAACTTCACAAGTAAGTTAAAAGTAGGATCACAAACTCGATGAGGTTATTGACAAAAACAAAATGGTAAATTGTGTAATTTAGATAATGAAAAAGGTAAAGAGGGGGTTAAATGTTTTTTTTTTTTGTTTAACTTGGGGTTTCATAGGATATTTATTGGACTAAGCGGTTATTTGGGATTATAAGTTTAAGAGGGGGATTTATGTCTTTTTTCCCCATTGCATTATAAGATATTCATGAATAAATGATAAATGAACGAGTGTCTTTTTCCCTAATTAATAACGCCAGAATAAGCACTGATAAATGAATGAGTAACATTGTTGTCTTCCCTATTCTTATGAGCTCGTGGACTATGCTTTTGTATGAGTATATTATACAATTATTCTTTGGGTGAAAATGCTGCTTTGAAGGATCTCTTCCGATCTATAGTTAAGGGATCCACCAGACCCCAAATAGTTGGAAAAAAGCTTTGATGGTGATGATAGGTCAGATACAATAAAAAATACCAAATAATTAATTTAAAATATAATTTTGGATTTTGAACTTTTAATCGCCTTAATTCACCCTTCAAAAATTATATGGCTAATATTTAATCTTGAGATACTATTTTTTTAGGCGTTGACTTTCCTTTTTTCTTTTTTTAATCTTTAGGTTTGTATGTACCCGCTAAGGGGATTTTTGGGTACCTACAACCTTAAACCATTGGGCCCAAACCTAGTTGCCCGGAACTATCCCGAATCTAAAACCTAGCTTTTGTCTTACATAAATACATTTTCCCTCCTAAACCACACTAGGTTCAATACTAGCCCTGTAATCCATAATGTTCTATGTCCCTTAATTCATGCACCCTAGGAAACAACCTAAAAATTTCATGAGAGCTCCAATCATTATGGAACAATCAATTGTTAAGCCTAAACCCACTTCACCAACCCTAATCTTTCAATTTAAGCCTAAGCTTGTCGAAAACCTTCTTAATTAGGTTAGGAACATTCTTATTGGCTCTGTCATCCTTGTCATTTTTTGAATTATCACAAATATACTTTGATTTTCGTCTATTTAGAAAACCACCATCAGTTTTCATAAACCGTCACCCGTACCCTTTTTCTTCAATTTTAGGCGTTTTTTTTACCAAAATAACTTTCACCTAACCCACACCTTTTTTCTTCAAGTTTAGCCATTTTTGACCAAAATAACCTTCACAGTAGTCATATTACTGTGAAGCACCTTCACCTCACCCGTACCCTTTTTCTTCAATTTTAAGCCTTCTTTTTTATCAAAATAACATTCACAATAGTCGTATTACCGCGAAACACCATTACGGTACTTTAAGTACCGTAAAAACTAACACATGTTATACAATATTTTATATATTATAAGGAGTTGAAGTATAAACTAACCCATGTTATACGGTATATAAGTATTATTACGGCACTCAGAAATACAATAATAATATCACACCCTATAAATCCTACTTGACACAATTTTATCCTCTACGGTTCTGTTTGTAGTTATCTCTTATTTACCTTTTTAATTCTTTTTATATTTATCTCTTCTTCTTCTTTTTAATATTTATCTCTTATTTCTCTCTCTAAACCGCCAAAAAGAAAAAAATTTAGAAATAAAAAATTTAGAGATAGAAAGAAGAGATAAATATTAAAAAGAATTAGAGAGATAAAGAAGAGATAAATACAAACGGAACCGCAAATGAGAAAATTGTCATTTTTTCCTTTACGGTTCTGTTTGTATTTATCTCTTCTTTCTCTTTAATTCTTTTTATATTTATCTCTTATTTCTCTCTCTAATTCTTTTAAATATTTATCTCTTCTTTCTCTCTCTAAACCGCTGAAAAAGAAAGAAGAGATAAATATTAAAATGAACTAGAAATAAATAAAGTACAAACAAAATTGTAAAGGGGTTTATAATACCGTATAACGTGAGTTAGGTTTTACTATATATAAAATACTGTATAACTTGGGTTAGTTTTTACTGTACTTAAATACGACTACCTTGTGAAAGTTATTTTGGTAAAAAAAAATCCAAAATTAAGAAAGAAAAGAAAAAAAAAAAGAAAGGTGTGGACGAGGTTTTTGAAAGTTGAGAGATTTTTTTTCTAAAAAAACCAAAATTAAGATATATTTGTGATAATTTCCCCATAAAAAAGTGATAATTTCCCACAAAAAAAATATCAAAATGGGTTATTAACAACAAAACCAAGGCAAGAGAAGCTCAATCTTTCTCACCCCTAGTTTGGGTGTGACAAAGGTTGAAGGCATTACATCCCTAAAATTTGAGGTCTTAAGAATATTAAATCGGATTTTACATAAAGAGTAAATGGATAGTATGCTCCCACAGGGCTACAAATTGTTTTTTTGGCTTACATGATTGTCCTTTTTGTCCAAACATTGTACATTTGGTCTCATGGGTCACGACTTGTTCAAGCTCGTGACCTAAACTTTTTTGGAGTCACCTTTAATCTATGATTCTATTCAGTTTAGGAAAATTGTTTCATGCGGCGGGGACTAGATTTCTATATTTGTGGTTCCCGAGGTACAAAGCATCTATTTTAAGGAGAAAAATTGTTTTATGCTGGTTGGACTGCATTTCTATAAAATACAGTCCAGAGGTATAAAACATGGGAAAGGTTTCTATGATTCCCCTACAATATAGAAGTTCTATTCTCTTCCTACCATCCAGCCGTCCAATTTTGCTCAAGAGAGCCACTCACCGCTTGATCTTAGATCCTACATCTCAAAGTATTTTAGTTTTAAGTTTTTTATAAAAATTGTATGAATATGAAATTTGGTATGTGCTACCTTCTCATTGGGCGCACCTATAAAAAATATTAAAAATAATTTTTTGATAAAATGTAATGACCAAAATACCCCTTGAAACTTTCAAGGGTATTTTGGTCATTTTATTTTAGTGAAAATATTTTTTTATATTTTTTCGCTAGTACGAGTTTAATAGAGGAATTGACGTCCAAAATTTGGTATCGAAATTTAATTTGTTTTAGTTTTTTTCCTTATTTGAGGCCAGAATAACTCCTTGATGTCCAAGATCTATTTGGTTTTTAGTTTGTTTCTCTCATTTGAGAGGGAGAAAAAAGTATTAATTTAACTAGATTTATTTGATTTTTGGTTTGTTTCTCTTGTTTGAGGCTGAGAATACTTAGGATTTACAATATTTGTTGGGGGTTAGCGTTTTAATTAAAAAATAAAGGGAAAATTATAAATAGCCCCAAAAAAAATACTATTCTATCAACTTAGCCCCCAAGTAAACTTTTCTCGCTACCTTCTTTAAAAACCCAACTTTTCTAACAAATCCCCCCCCCACCCCCACCAACACAAAAAGTATGTTTTTTTTGGATGAAGATACCCTTCCCGTACTTTAAAAAATTATTTTCGTGTCTAATATAATGTAAATACCGGACCGCAATAAACAAACACCGGACTACTCTCCTAGACACCGAACTGCCCCTAAAAACACCGGACTGGGGCAGTTCCAGTGACATGAAACGCCAGACTGCCCCCACAAAATTGCCGGATTGCACAACGCCGGAATGTAACACAAGAAAGTCGGACTGACATGCCCAAGCACCGGACTGCCCCTCATAACGTCAAACCGGGGCAGTTCCAGTGACATAAATACCGAACTGGCCTACTAATATGCCTGACTGGACCCCACATAGTGCCGGTCTGGTACATTACAACACCTGACTGGGGCAGTTCCAGTGACATGAATTCCCGGACTGTCCCATAAACTCGCCGGATCCCACAACGCCGGACTGCATCACAAAAAAGCCGGACTAATATGCCAAAGTGCCGGACTACCCCTCATAACGCAGGACCGAGGCAGTTCCAGTGACTTTAATATCGGACTGCACCGTATATTTGCCGAATTGACCAAACAAAACGCCAGACTGATCCACTGAACGCCGGACTGGTAGTTCTAGTGAGTTCGAACACAGGAGTGACCCAGCAAAAAGACAGACCGAGAGCCCTAATCGTCGGACGGTCATATCATAATGCCGGACCAAATGTTCCATTGACCCAAACACCAGACTGCCCTAGAGAATTGCTTGATAGCTCCAAACAAATTCCGGATTGCTCCTTTTAAATGTCAAACTGGTCCTCACAACTGTCGAAGTGATGATTGAAAATGTCGAACCGGCAATTCCAGTGAGTTCAAACACCAGAATGATCCACCAAAACGCTAGACCGAAAGCCATAATCGTCGGACCATCTTATATGAATGCTGGACCAAGTGTTCCATTGACCCAAGCACCAGACTGCCCCCTAGAATTCCCTGACAGATCCAAAAAAACACCGGACTGCTCCTTTTAAGTGCCAGATTGGCTCCTCAGGATCGCCAGACCGCGCCTTTTAAATGTCGGACTACCCCTCATGATAGTCGGAGCGACCCAAAGTATCACCGGACCGTAGGGATTTTCATTCAACTATGCCATTTATACATTGTAGATGCACATACTAGGATACCACTTCAAAATACAAAAATGTCTGTGATTTCAATGTTTGTCCTCAGATGACATACATTCCCAGTGGGACATTTCAAGCAGGTAATATATATATATATATATATATCCCTATGATTTCAATGTTTGTCCTCATATGCCAAGAAGAAAACATGCCACTTAAGAAGAACACAAGCCACTTCAAAGTACAAAAACTATTATAATTGGACATTTCATTGGCTGCCTACTTGATAGAGTAGTTTCAAAGTATAAAAACTATTATACAAGGACATTTCATTAGCTGGCTACTTGATAGAGTAGCTTCAAAATACAAAAATACATATCAATTGAAAAATACAACTGAATCACTTTCTTCTCCTCAACCATTTTTTTAGCCAGCTTGTAGTACCCTTTCCCTTTACATCTGTCTGGACATCTCCATCTCTTCGTGATTGCAAATGCTGCCTTGATTCCTCCTGTAAGGCTGGCACAACTTGAATTTGTAGTCTTCTGCTATTGTCATTTCTACTTTTTGTTCTCCTCTCATCTCCCTCCTCAGTGTCGCTTTCATCATCTCCCTCCTCAGTCTCGCTTTCATCATCTCCCTCCTCAGTCTCGCTTTCCTCATCTCCCTCCTCAGTCTCTCTTTCCTCATCTCCACTATCTACCTCCTCGCTCATGCTTTTCTCATCTCCATCATTTCTCTCCTCGCTCTCGCTTTCATCATCTCCACCATCTCCCTCTTCGAGCTCATTTCCACCGTCTCCCTCCACCCTCTTCTCGGCATTTGTCTCCATAGGAGTATTCTGCAATAGCAAATCATGCGTCACTTGTACGTAATGTCTTGATTCACCTGCTAATACTTCACCCCTAAGTGCAACTTATAGCATCCCTATACAGGTTAATCGTTACAGGTAGACAATGAAAAACAAAATCAAAAATTATTTTGAATGCATATTAAGTCAATGAAAATAAAATACATAAATTAGATAATATACCAATGTCCTCTCGTTATAATGGACTGCGAGGGGGGGTACATGGGATTGTGACTGCGAGGGGGGGTACATGGGATTGTGACTGCGAGGGGAGGCACATTGGAGTATTTATATAATTTGATTACGACTGCGAGGGAGAGCACATGGGAGTATTTCTATATCTATGAGTGAATCTATTGTACCAGCTCATATATTCATTTGTAGGTATTCCACCATATTTATCAACGTCTGCCTTGACAATGTTTCATTCTCGTTGCCGCCAATCAATTATCTCAGTTCTCAACTCGTCAATCCAACTTGTGGGATGTAAACCGACCTTTTCCTTCCTATTCCACTTGGGTGGCCCAACAGGTATCGCTTGCATCATCCCAAATTGCTATAATACACGATCAGGCATATAGTACTCTGCAATGTTGAAACATGTCAAATATGACCGGTACAATATGTTTTCTTTACTTAGTGTATCTAATGGATTGTACTTCTCATATGGTTGTCAAGTCACCTACAACAAAAACATAACACAATAATAACTTATTTGTATATGTATTTACCCCATTTTAAATCTGACAAATTATGTGGTTTCCTGAACCCTTAGGATCACACTTAACCTAGTAAACCCATTTTTTTTATATAAGTACGTATTGGTTCTGTGAGTATATCCTCCCTAACACATTTTGACCCCTATAAACCCTCTTTTTGTGGCCATTTGGAGGAAGAAAGAGACCAAACCCTAGGAGAGAGCAGATAGAGAAAAAAAAATATGAGAGACAGGAACCCTAGGGAAGAGAACAGATAGAGATCAGAGAAAAAAAAAGAAAAAAGAAAAAGAGTTACCAGAGAAGAGAAAACCCTAAAACAGAGAGAGTTACATGAGAGAAGAGAAAACCCTAGAAACTGCTTCAGGAACCCGAGCCTCTTGAGAGAAAACCTAAGTCTGAAAAAACCTAAACCTAGGGCACAACCACCCTTCTTCAACAAGAGACTTTTTGGTTAACATCCGACTCAGAGAGACAAAAGAGGACCGGTTCTGATACGGGTGAGCCCGCCCAAAAGGCTTGGGAGTCTCGAGCCATCTGGCCCGGTTCAGTATCGTTCCTTACTCTTTTATTATTTATTTTCTACTTTTATTTTATTTTAATTAGATTAGATTAGTTTTTATTATTTTTTATTTCGTGTTTCATATTCGGATCAATGTTGACGCTGCCATTGATCTGATAACAGATCCGCTCGTTTCTAGGCGGATCTGATAACAGATCCGCTCTGGCCTCAAATCAAAATTTGATTTTCCTCATATTCTCTATCATCTGTTTTTAAAATCAGTTTGTGGTGTTCTGAAGATCTCTTTGATTTTGCACTATTATCAGTTTGGCACCTGCCGTGGGGCATTTCGAGCTAGATCCGTGAATAAAAAAATTAAAAAAAATAAAAAATAAAATAAAAGCATCCCCCGATCTCTTTTAGGGTCTTTTTTTAAAAAAATAAAATAGAATAAAATAAAAATAAAATAAAATTCATAGGAAAATCTTGTTTTCGTTACCTTTTTCCCTTTGTACTTCTTTTCATTTTATTTATTTATTATTATTATTGTTTGTAAGTAGGAAAAAAAAAAAGGATCACTCATTGGACTTTTGTGATAAGAGCATGTTTATGTTTATGTGTCTGTTTCTTTTCTACTTCTAAAAGGTTGTTTTGGGTTCGCGCTTATCTCTATTCAAAAAGGCTACTCAACTTCCTATTTTCTTCTCTCTCCCCCTACTCCAACTTGTTAAGGGTTTGGATCTGTTCCAAATAATTTTCTTGTGTTTCAAGGAACTTTCGTGTCTTTGTTTATGGCTATAAATTTTCAGATCTTAATGTTTTCTATTTTATTTTCATCTCTTTGAATTTTTGTGAGTTTTAGACGGAGAGAGAGAGAGAGAGAGAAGAGCATAAATATTTTATTTTGGGATTCTGACTTTAGTTTTCCTTTTTTTTTTAGTTCGTCTGTTGTCTTCTTTTCATTCCTCATAAGGTTTCCTTGTTGTTTAGTTATTTTCCTTTATCTTATTAAAAGAGGTAGAGTTTTTTATTAGGAGATAGAGCTTTCTTTTTGGAGTTATTATGTAGTTAACACTTTGGGTTAATTGTTAGCCATCTCTACTGGTATTCACGTTCAAAACATTCTTTGGTCTCTTTTTCCTTAATCTTTTTTGACATTCATGGAATAATTTTTTCTTCTTTGGTATTCATGAGGTAGTTTTTCATATCAATAATCATGAGATAGTTTTTCATATCAATAATACGTGACTTTAAGTTAAGTGGGATGATGCGTATGAGTTGTCAAGAGGATTTTGGAGAATAGATAAAAACTATTCCCTTAAAAGGAGATTTACATAGATAGCAATAAATCCCTTTAAAGGAAATTTATGGAAGATTTAGATAGAGATGGATAGGGAAGGGAGATTGAGAGAAAATAGAGAATGGAGATTGAGAAAAAATAGAGAGAAGAAATAGGGAAAGGAGATTGAGAGAACATAGGAAGAAAAGGTCGTGACAGAGAGAGAGTTTTAGGGTGTGGGAGAGAGAAAAACCAAAAAAAAAATTAAAATTAAAAAAAGCACTAGTTTTTCAAAAAAAGAAAATTTATTTTAGGGCCATCTTGCTTTTTAAAAAAAAAAAATTTAAGGCCTTTCTCATTTTTGAAAAAAAAAAATTCCTTTGCAATAAATAAATAAATAAATAACTTCATAAGGTCCCTTTGTTTCAAAAAAAAAAAAGATCTTTTTTGTGAAAAATTGTTTTGTCTTTTTTAAGGTCATTCTATTTCAAAAAAAATAAAAAGAGTGGGTGTTTGAGGTCATCTTTCTTATCCACTAAAAAACAAAAAAACAAAAAAAAAAAAATATCTTTAGCTTTTTTTAAAAAAACTAAAAATCTCTTTCCTAAAAAAGAATATTAGCAAATGTTTTAGGCATCTTTGTCTCAAAAAAAAAAAAGAATAAATCTTTTAAATGCAATCTTGCTTTCAATATATATATATATATATATATATATATATATATATATGTGTGTATGTAGCTATTCTCTATTTTAAGTAAAAGTAAAATTAGTAATTAAACTAAAAAAACTACTACTTGTACTACTAAGTTAGTTTTT
>NW_006499541.1:435810-470493 GCF_000471905.2 Amborella trichopoda | reverse complement strand
AAGGGTAAAAAAGTAAATTACTTTTACTTTAACTAAACTAACTACTAACAACCAACTAACTAATAATATAGTAGTAGTGTGTGTACTACTATTATATATATATATATATATATATATATAGAGAGAGAGAGAGAGAGAGAGAGGGCCTATTAAAGAACACTAGGACTCCTATGTGCAATGGATTTATGTTTAGTAATCCTTGGATTAACACACAATCATTAGGTAAGAGGGAGAATCATTGGTCTTCCACTCACATTTATAAGAAAATTAGTGCTCCTCTCCCCATGATTATTTGATCAAATTATCCATTTGTACCATAGATTTTCTCAATGAGAACAAAATTTCTATTATTTCCCACAAGGACAATACACTACGTGGGTTTCTGCATCAAAAGAAAAGTCTCTCTCTCTCATGTTGAAGGACTTAAATAGTGCCTTAGTTTTTTAATGTAAGTTATAAGGACACGGTTTCTGTGAGTCGATGTAGAAATGAGTCACCTCTTAAAAATCTACTTTTGAGATTGATTTTTGGATTTAATTTTTAAGGACATGTAGTCTCTAACATGTAGATCATGCATATGATAAATAAATAAATTTTCAAAATTAAAAATAATAATTCTATTAAGAAAACATTTGAATCATTGGTTTCGATTGTTTTAAGATAGACTACCTATTTGCATCCATCTTTAGGATGGATGCTTTATACCTCGAGGATTGCAAATGTAAAAATGTGGTCCTCGCCCCCATGAAACAATTTTCGAAGTTATAATCCTCAGGTTTTAATTTTCACTATTTATCAGGAAATGCAAAGGGTGTCTTTTAGGGTTTTGGATGATAATGGAAATAACTTAGGTTAGACATTAAACTTTGGTTATATAGTTCAGAACTCGATTTTAAATTCGATTGAACAATTTTATGGACCAAATTTTGACATAAGCAAAAAGTTAACATACTCCATCTTGAACGTTTACGTAATCTCTATCTTTTTGAGAAGAAAACACCTCGGGGTTGAATAGCGACCGTCCAATTTTTGGTTTGTTCAGATCTAAGTATTTAAGAACTCAACAACGATTTTCACTTTCTAAACATATTCATATCATGATTCTGAAGTGGATTTCACATCAAGAAAATCATCTTCAACATGTCTTTTGTATAAGAGATTAAGCATATAGCGTGGTCCCACAGGAGGACACCATAGATTATTCTGATTAAAAGATATGGGTGAGAGAGAGGCATACTCCCACATGTCGCACATTATACATTTACTCCCTTGGGCAAATACATATATAAGAGGATTCGTTCGATCTGATTTTTTTACTATCTCTGGATGACTACATTTAGAAAAGAAAAAAAAAAGGGTAAATCAAGTTTCTAACTTATAAAGTTGACTATCAAAAAATTAGACAATCTCTATTCAATCGCAGGACAAGCATCTTCAGCAGATACATGAAGTGCATGTGCAATTTTATTTATTTTTTGAGATTAACCACTAATCTGAGGATATTACATTCGACAATCTAGGGTTTAGGGTCCTGTCCCCTAAAACGATTTTATTCCCAAGAGTGAGTGCAAGATTTGCATATAATCTTTTTGACTTAGCAAGGTTGGGCTTGTTTGGTAACAAGTTTTTCTCGAAATCGAAAAGGGACGGTTCCTTCCATTTCTGCTTCCCATGCAAAACAAACCCTAAAAAAATGAAGGGTAGTTGTATAGTGTCACACATAAAAGTAGAAGTTTATTAAACGATAATTGGCCCTTTCTTTGTTCATGAAACATGAAGAAAATAGTGCTGCACACTTGAATAGTGTCAATTTTTTTTTTTCCATCCTTTTGTAGTGTGAAGGGTATTTCTACTCTCACCAAAGTTTCATGGAGAGTTTTAAGTCCACAATTCCCATCTAGGGTTTTATAAAATATAAATCCTACTATATGTTCCTCTCTTGTATAAATTATATATGTTTTCTGTCCTACTGCTTCATGCACTAAATAAATGGTTGGGATTGCTTCAGTCTTAATGTCACAAATTAGCCTTTGATTGTCTGATGAGACGACTTAGGGTATTTTATTTTTAATGATTTGTATAAATCATCTTGACAAAAAATTCATTTAAGACATGCCTATTCTCATAGGGGCACACCTAAAAAAGTTTTTCTTTGATAAAACAAAGTACCTAAAATACTCATCTAAGTTTTAGAGGTACTTAGATATTTTACTTTATAAAAAAAATATTATTTTTTATATTTTGGGCATGACCCTATAAGAATAGGCTACCTCAAAATTTTATATCAAGACGATTTATAAAAATCTAAATTAAAATCATTTTATAAGCACAAGCTAGCCCAGCTGTTCATTCAAAATGAAAGCACGTCCTTTGTAAAAAAATTATATGTGGGGACGGCGAGTTTGGCTTCATGAGTCGTGTTTATCTTGACTTAATATTAAGAAAATATTGTTTTGGCTTACATGGTTGTCCTTTTCATCCAAACTTTATACATTTGATCCATTTGGTCTCATGGGTCAAACCACTTGTTCAAGCTTGTGATAAAACTTTTTTTTAGAGTTACCTTTGATCTATGATTCTATTCAGTTTAGCAAAATTGTTTCATGCAGCGGGGATCGTATTTCTACATTTATAATTCCTGCGGTACGAAACATCCAGTTTAAAAAAATAAATATTTAAAAGATAAATTCTCTTTATTTTTAAAAAGATGATGGTTGAAACACATATATAAGATGATGGTTGAAACACAGACATAGAGATCTATCTCGAAATGTTTTTGAGTTATTTATTTGAAATTTCATTCCATCTCAAACCTATATTATCTGTAATATATTCCGTCATCCTCTGTCTCTCTCTCTCTCTCTCTACACGCAAGAACACATTTCATATCAATCATCTTATCCTCACTAATTTCAACTAGATTTCTTAAGCCACGTGCCTTACTAATTTAACTCCCTACTTATTTAATTTTCTAAACCCAATTTCCACGTTCGAGAAGCCAACATACATGAAACCATCGATGCTAAAGCAATGTGAAACCGCCATTTTCATTCCAAATCTCCCAATCAAACTCAACTTCCACCTAATTACCCAAGCCCAAATGCTCTCTCTCTACTCTCTCTCTCTCTCTCTCTCTCTCTCTCAACCCCCACCTAATCCCCATGCCCTCAGTGATTACTCTTAATTATCCTACAATAACACCCCATGCTCCTTAGTTCTCTCTCTCTCTCTCTCTAGCTATAAATCACCCTTCACATACATGTTCCCCCACATGTAGAGAAAATGGCTCTTCTTTCTCCCACTAAATTTGCTTTTGAGCTTCACTCTCACCTTCTTGCTGCAATGTTGCATGTGTTCAACTAAAAGCTCTACTCCTTTGATGGATTCCTCAGACTCTCCATCCTCTTCAGGGGAGAATTCTCACCATTTGAATGTGAAGACCACTCAAGAGGCCCTGCTTAACACCATGGACGCTATGAATGTGCCCGTACTGCCGCCCGGGCCGAGCATGCACCATAAGTGAGGAAATATACTAGGGGGAGTATACAGTAAGACTATTTACCTATGGTACAACACGCTCACAATTTTTCTTAGCTATTATAGGCGAAATTGGATCGCTAAGTGTGTTCTTCCCAAGTTTGGAGTCCAATAAAAAATTTCTTGAACTTTGAGTTGGGAAACGAACATTCTGGTTATTCTATTTTGCATCTGATGGCTTCGGGTGTTTGTGACCTTTGTTTATCGAAAATAACGGTCTCATTGTAAACAATCCTGGTATACAATATAGATATTTAAGTGTGATTGCAAATAGTATTTGCATGCTTTTTATGTGACTTAATTTGGAACATGGTATGTATTACTTATTTCTTGCAAATAAATGGCTTTGTATGTATTTGGTGGGATTATATGGCCTAGAGTCATGTTTTATCTAAAACATAAACTTCAAATATGAGGCATATGAGTGGTGAATGTTTCATTAAGAATCAGACAAGGTATCTATATACATGAATGGATGGAAGCATGGATTTATGAAATAAAATTCATTACTCTTGTCAAAAGGAAAAAAAAGATATATAGAAGCATGGGTTTATGAAGGATGTATGGTATGCCTAGCGTGTAGGAGCCCACGTATAGCATGTAGGGCTGCCAGTCGGGCCAGGTGACCAGTAGGCCTCCAGGCTCCAGTTGGCTCTGGCCGAGCTTGAACAACCCAAAGGGCCCTTGTGCTAAGCTAATCCTTGTCTAAACCATGCAAGAAAGCGTGGAATTTGGATCATTTGTAGGGAGAGATTATTATTGCTACCTACCTAAGAAGAAATGTAGGTAGTAATAATAGGAATATTAGGCTTAGGGAATAGCAATGGATTCCCTTGGGCTTAGTCTAAAGAATAGAGGTCAAAGGAAGGAATCAAATCGAACGAGTAGACAAGAACTTCACACAAGCAAGCAGGAACTCGCTGATAGAATAAGCTCCCAAATGTTTGAAGCTTTATAAGGTTTTTAGTAGTCAATCTTTTTTTTTCCTGAGCGAGTGAGGCAGCCGAACGAATAAAGCGAAGCCCTTTCCATTCCTTACTCCCTGGCTTTCCCTTAAGAAAGGGAAGAGTCGTCCTTAGGCCCATTCTAGTGGGGAATGAGAGAGCCTTCCTTTGGGAACAACAATTTTGGTACTCAATCCACCTCAAAATCTAAGTTTTAAGGTGGATGTATAAAAGTCTCAAGTCATTCTATCACATTCCCTTCGGAGCTCTAAAAATGTCCCAAATTCGCCGTGACCCTAAAACCAAATTGGGACTGTTTATTCCAAAGATCGATGGATCAGGGAATTTCAAATTGGGACTATTTATTCAAAAGATCGATGGATCAGGGAATTTGGACGTTTTCTCGATCTCCCAATCACATTAAAAAGTGGTTTTTGAGGTGGTTAGAGCATCAGCTTTGGTGATTTGGAATCATTCCCCCAATTTCCTAACGTCTCCTTGCTTCCCCTCTCTAAAACTATAATCCTAAATAACCGCTTGGTCATTTAAATATCCTATGGAACTCCCAAAATTAAATAAAAAATGATGTTTAGCCCCCATTTTTACCTTTCCATGGTCTAAATTATCGAATTTACTATTTGTTTTCTTAAGCAACATGTTATTTCTATTCTAGAAAACTTTCTTCTCTCTTTCTTCCTCACCTGTGGACTTTTTTCTCCCTCTCTCCAACAACTTTCCCTTAATATTTATCTCTATCTCATCTCACTAACCTCACAAGTAAGTTAAAAGTACGATCACAAATTCGATGTGTTTTACGAAGTTAGGGACAAAAAAATATGATAAATTGTGTAATTTAGACGATGGAAAAAGTAAAGAGGGGGTTGTTATTTTTTTTTTGTTTAACTTGGGGGTTCATAGGATATTTATTGGAGTAGGTGGTTATTTGGGATTATAATTTTGAGAGGGGGATTTATATCTTTTTCCCTAAATAATAACATTGGCATGGCATTATAAGATTTTCATGAATAAGCACTGATAAATGAACGAGTGTCTTTTTCCCTAAATAGTAACACCGGCCTGGCATTATAAGATATTCATGTATAAGCACTGATAAATGAATGAGTAACACCGTTGTCTTCCCTATTCTTATAAGCACGTGGACTATGCTCTTGTGAGAGTATATTATACAATTATTCTTTGGGTGAAAATGCTGCTTTGAAGGATCTTTTTCGATCTATAGTTAGGGGATCCACCTAACCTCAAATAATTGAGAACAAGCTTTGATGGTGATAGGCTAGATATAATAAAAACCATCAAACAATTAATTTAAAAATAATTTTGGATTTTCAGTTTTTAATCGCTTTAATTCACCCTCCCTCCAAAAATTAGATGACGGATATTTAATCTTGAGAAGTCATTTTCTTAGGCATTGACTTTTTCTTTTTTGCTTTTTTTAATCTCTAAGTTTTGTATGCCCCTACTTTGGCTAAGGGGATTTTTGGGTACCTACAACCTTAAACCATTGGGCCCAAACCTAGTTGCCTTCCCGGAACTATCCCAAATCTAAAACCCACTTTCTGTCCTACATAAATACATTTTTCCCTCCTAAATCACACTAGGTTCCATACTAGCCATGTAATCCATAATGTTCTATGTCCCTTGATTCATGCACCCTAGGAAACAACCTAAGAATGTCACAAGAGCTCCCATCATTAAGGAACCATCAATGGTTAAGCCTAAACCCACTTAGCCAACCCTAACCTTTCAAATTAAGCTTAGAAAACCTTCTTAATTGGGCTAGAAACCTTCCTATTGGCTTTGCCACCTTGATCATTTTTCGAATTATCACAAATATACTTTAATTTTTATCTATTTAGAAAAACACTATCAACTTTCATAAACCTCACCCACATCCTTTTTTTTCAATTTTAAACGTTTTTTACCAAAATAACCTTCACCTCACACACACCCTTTTTCTTCAATTTTAGGCGTTTCTTGACAAAAATAACATTCACAGTAGTCGTATTACTGTGAAGCACCTTCATCTCACCCACACCTTTTTTCTTCAATATTAGGCCTTTTTTTTTACCAAAATAACATTCACAATAGTCGTATTACCGTGACGCACCATTACGTCATTTAAGTACCGTAAAAACTAACCCATATTATACGACATTTTATATATCGTAAGGAGTTGAAGTATAAACTAACCCCTGTTATACGGTATATAAGTATTATTACGGCACTCAGAAATACCGTAATAGTATCGCACCTTATAAATCTTACCTGAAACATTTTCTTCTTTACGGTTGCGTCTGTATTTATCTTTAATTTATCTTTTTAATTCTTTTTATATTTATCTCTTCTTTTTCTCTAATTCTTTTTAATATTTATCTCCTATTTCTCTCTCTAAATCGCTAAAGAAAAAAAGATTTGGAAAGAGAAAGAAGAGATAAATACTAAAATGAATTAGAGAGAGAAAGAAGATATAAATACAAACATAACCGTAAATGAGAAAATGATCATTTTTTCATTTACGGTTCTATTTGTATTTATCTATTCTTCCTCTCTCTAATTCTATTTATATTTATCTATTCATTGTCTCTCTAATTCTTTTAAATATTTCTCTCTAAACCACTGGAAAGAGAAAGATTTAGAAAGAAAAAGAATAGATAAGTATTAAAAAGAATTAGAGAGAAAAATAAATTACAAACAGAATCATAAATTATAATGTCGTGTTAGTTTTTACTATATATAAAATACCGTATAACATGGGTTAGTTTTTACTGTACTTAAATGCGACTACGGTGTGAAGGTTATTTTGGTAAAAAACGCCTAAAATTGAAGAAAAATAATGGTGTGGGTGATGTTTATGAAAGGTGAGAGATTTTTTTAAAAAAATAAAAGAAAATTAATGTATATTGGTGATAATTTTCCCATAAAAAACTGATAATTTCCCCATAAAATAAAAATAAAAATGGGTTATTAACCACAAAGCTAAGGCGAGAGAAGCTCAATCTTTCTCATCCCTAGGGTGTGACAAAGGTTGAAGGCATTATATCCCTGAAATTTGGGGTCTTAAGAATATTAAATCGGATTTCACATAAGGAGTAAATGGATAGTATGCTCCTACAACGCAAATATTTTTTGGCTTACATGATTACCCTTTTCGTCCAAACGTTATACATTTGGTCTCATGGGTCAAGGGACTTGTTCGTGACCTCAACTTTTTTGGAGTCACCTTTCATCCATCATTCTATTCAGTTTAGGAAAATTGTTTCATGCGGCGGGGACCGCATTTCTATAAATGTAATTCCCGATGTACAAAGCATCCATTTTAAAGAGGAAAATTGTTTTATATGGGTTGGACTACATTTCTATAATATACGGTCCAGAGGTATAAAACATTTGAAACAAGTGTAACTAGTGGTGGAAATGTTTTCTTAATATAATTATTATTTCTAATTTTTAAAAAGCATTCATTTCATATTCATGATCTCCATGTTAAAGATTATATATCCTCTAAAAATTAGGATTAAATTATATTTCAATAATATTTTTATAGCCAAGCCCACATTTCTACAATATGCAGGCTGGCCGCATAGAAACCGTGTCATTTTAAAGATAGATGCAAATAGATGGTTCATCTAAAATTAACCCATGTGTATAGGACCCCAAAGGATCACCATTAAAGTTGGCAAAGATCTCTAGAAAAGTTATCACATGGGTGTGGAACTTAATTTTTCTAGAGATTTGTACCAAATTTAATGGTGATCCTTTGGGGACTTACACACATGGGTGTAGGAGGATCTCATAGGATCATTACTCTTTTATATATATATATATGAAAAGGGGGGTTAGGGAGGGTTGGGCTAGTACCAATACCTTCCTAGAGCTAGTTCGGTCCCAACCCTTCTCGATCAGGATCAGTGGGTTTTAAAACACTAGAGCAACTCATTCTTGCGGGGCCACCAATTTATTTTTGTTTGTTATTTTCAATACCATAAAACAAGTCATTTCAATATATGTTTGAAAGTAGTCAAATAAGTATTTATCCCTCCTTAAAAATGAAAATAAACATTGAGAGGGCCCTAAGCCATGTGAAAGTTTTTGAAAATTAAGTGTTTAAAAAAAGGACACGGTTTCTATGCGGCCAGCCCGCATATTGTAGAAATGCGGGCTTGGCAATAAATATATATTTTAAGTGTAATTTGATCCTAATTTTTAGATAATATATAATATTTGAAAAAAAAATCAAAATAAAAATAATAATTATATTAAAAGAACATTTGGACTGTTAGTTACACTTGTTTTTAGATGGACCACCTATTTGCATCCATCTTTAAGATGGATGCTTTATACCTCTAGACTGCATATTGTAGAAATGCAGTCCAACCCGCATGAAATAATTTTCCTTAGAAAAGTGCATCGGTGGGGTGGAACGTCCAATACCATGTCAAATCACTAGATCATTGGTCTAGGAGAATTTCTAAAACAGAAAAAGTATTTTGAAATTTTAAAAAATTAAAATAAAATGATACAAAATTATAAGGTACTTTTAAACATAGTTAGCAAGTCAGGGAATAACAATATATCGACAAATCAAAACATTGGAATAAATTGGTTTTGCTCCAAAAAGTCAAGCCGCAAAAAAATTAGGTCAAACATACGGATTGCCATAAATTAGAAAATCTTGAATATCACGGATTTGGTTAAAAAAATGAAATGAAAAAACCAAATATGTAAAGACAACACAATATAAAATTATGAGTTGCATTTATTATATGGATACATTAAAACCATTGTCATTACCTAGTATTATTTGAGTCATACTTGAAAAAATTTTACGTAAACTTTTAATAACTATAAAACGAATGCTTACTATGTTTTCTGTTGTCACGACACAAAATATATGATAGATTTATTTAGAACATACATACTACAACAACAACACCAAACACAAGAAGTACATTAGCTAATAACAAGAATGGAATCCAAAGTACAATTTTATCATTAGAAGAAAAAAACAAATATGACTTTTAGTATATGATTCCAGTTAACTAAAACGCAAAAACCTAAAAATGTAAAATAGTGATCCATCCAAATTGTTAGGTTGTTTATATTAATGGAGTAAGAAAAATTTTAAAAGCAAAATTATTCAAACTTCTATATGCAGAGAGAACTAAACAAAATGCGGAAATCCAAATATTCGAAGTTCATATTGAATTCCTAGCTACTTAAATATTTAATTGTCATTGAATCTTTCTCTTGCTCTTATAATGATGTTCCATGTTTAGACGAAAAGGAACTTTTCATTAGGTTATTCTTCGTCTAACTCTAATAGTTATTTTGAGGGCAAAGGTTTCTATACTTCCCCTACATCATAGAAGATGTATGCTTCCCCTACCATCCAGCCGTCCAATTTTAATCAAAAGATCCACTCATCGTTTGATCTTAGATCTGACGTCTCAAAGTATTTTATTTTTAGTCCTTTTTATACAAATTGTATGAATATGAAATTTGGTATGTGTGTATTCACATTGGGGCGCACCTATAAAAAATATTAAAAATAATTTTTCGATAAAATATAATAACCAAAATACCCCTTGAAACTTTCAGGGGTATTTTCATCATTTTATTTTATTGGAAATATTTTTTTACTATTTTTCGCTAATGCGAGTTTAATAGAGGATTCGACATCCAAAATTTGGAGTCAAAATAGTTTATAGAAAAAAATTAAAAATAAAATAGTGTAAATACGTGATATTGTCATTGGAGCAATCTTAGCCCTCCATTCAGAATGGACGGTTGGATAACAGGAAGTATATAAGTTTTATGATGTAGGGGAAGCATAGAAAGCTTGCCTTATTTTGAGATATATGGTTGTTTTGATGAATTTTGGGAAATATATTGTACTTTTTTTAAGGTAACATATTGGTAAAAAAAATTATGAATTTGTTTTTTAAATCAAGATTCTTAATTTACTTCAACTTTTAATCTACTTATCTCTAATCCAACTAATCCAAAATTTAAAGATAATAAATTAGTGAAAAAGTTTTTTGAAAAAAAGATAAGATATGGCTCCATTAAAAAACGCAAATTTTTAAGATCTTTTAAAAAAAAATCTAATTCCAAAAATTTATTTATTTATTTATTTTTAAAATTGTGTTTTAAATAAAGACTTACAAATTGCTTCTAAACATTGGAATGCAATAAAAAGAAAATCAATTAAACATCAACAAAAGTATAAACAATAAAGAAAGAGGATTTTAAGGAGCGAAATCAGTTTGGTTCCACTGATTCCGGCCTTTCGTGATCCGGATGGCAATTTATGGATTGATGTTAATGGTTGAAAGAACCTTCTTTATTCACTGGCCGTTGCAAGCAAGGTTTAAAAAAAATGAATGGGTAACTCAAATCGGTCACACCCATACCCGTTTCGGATTGGAAGAATTTTTTTCTTCAAAGTTTTTTAAAAAATAATTCAAGAAAACAATGTTCATCCTTTTTCTTTTTGCTTGACTCGGTGAAGAATTGGTCGAAATCGGTGAAGAATCTGTCGGACATGGTGAAGAATCGTCGAAATCAGTGGTTTCGCAAAAAATTGGCGATTCTACTATTTGGAACTGCGTGAATTCGAATCGTCCTGGCCGATTTTTTATCCAGATCTTCCGATTTCGAATCGGGTTACCGATTTTTTAAACCTTGATTGTTAGTAATATATAGGGAAAATATCTCGATACCCTTTATTTTTATGTTTCATTTCACAATAGACCTAAGGTTTTAAAAGATATATTGGGGTTCTATTTTTTCTAACCCCCTGAGCTAATTTAAACTTATTTTTTAGGCCAAATAAATCTAAAAAGACATACCTTTTCTAAAAGCCATCCTCCCAAACTTCTAAAATAAAAGGGGGCTTTATGGAGGTGAGAGGTTACCAACAGGAGAAAGAGGTATTTGGAGAAACACAAGAGGAGAGAATATGAGAAGCACAAGAAAAGAAAAAAAGAGAGAAATTTGTAGTATATAAGTGAAGAGAGATAAAAGATTGGGTTTAGAAAGAAATGAAATGCTTCTATGCTTCCCCTACAGCATAGAAATTCTATCCTCCCCTTACCATTTAGCCGTCCAATTTTGATCAAAAGAGATACTTACCATTTGATCTTAGATCCGACGTTTTAAAGTATTTTACTTTTATTTTTTTTATACAAATTGTATAAATATAAAATTTGGTACATGCCATCTTCTCATTGGAACACACCTATAAAAAATATTAAAAGTAATTTTTTGATAAAATATAATAACCAAAATACCCCTTTAAACTTTTAGGGGTATTTTCGTTATTTTATTTTATTGAAAAAAAAATTTATATTTTTCGCTAGGGCGAGTTTAATAGAGGAATGGACGTCCAAAATTTTGTGTCAAAATAGTTTATAAAAAAAATTAAAAATAAAATAGTGTAGAGACGTGAATGTGATTGGGGCAATCTTAGACCTCCATTCAAAATGGACGGTTGGATAAGGGGATGATAGAACTTCTATGTTGCAGGGGAAGCATAGAAAGCTTGCCCTAGAAAGAATATGTCTTTCTCATATTTATTTAAGTTAAAAAAATAGGTTTAAAGTGACTAGAGGGTTAGAAGATATCTATCTTATAAAACTTTGTGTTTTTCTAAAGGAAAAAGTTTAAAGCAATGATCCAATGCAAAGGTTGTATCATAGTATAATGCAACGACACTTCTAAAAAACCATGTGTTGTGGTATTTGTACGACCTCAAATTTTGCACACACACTCTTTTCATCTCAATAATCAATCCCCTAAAAAAAAGTTCAATTTGAATTTAAATATGGTTAAAATTAGTCCCCTCCAAAAACGAAGTTAGACTATTCATTTTGTGAATTTCAAAGTCTTAGCTTTTATAAACTTAAAATCAATTTTCTCTTTTTTAACATTGTTCATCTAATGATAATAAAGCCATCCAAAAAAATTTGAAATGAAAAAATCTTTGTAAGGCATAGATCTAAGCATCTCACCAAAATGAACATCTCGACATCGAGATATATGACTATGAAAAATAAAAATATTTTAAATCTCATAAATAGTGCATTTTACAACATATTATCTACACTGTCCATTTTCAAGATTTTTATATGCTTATAGATCTATTTGATTTTAACCATTTTTGAAATTTAAAATTTTATAATTAGATATAAAAATAGATTTTAAGATAATCCTAATAACATTTTACATCAAAATTATATACCATGATAAAATTTGAAGGGCACCCTACCTCTACACCTACGAGGCGTCCGTATGGAAACTGCAACTTTTTGTAAAGCTTTTTATGTTCCCCCTACAACATAGAAGTTCTATGTTTCCCCTACCATCCAGCCGTCCATTTTTATCAAGAGAGCCACTCACCGTTTGTTCTTAGATCCGACGTCTAAAAATATTTTATTTTTAGTTTTTTTAATACAATTTTTTTTAATATGAAATTTGGTACGTGCCATCTTGTCATTGGGGTACACCTATAAAAAATATTAACAATAATTTTTCGATAAAAAATAATGGCCAAAATGTTTTTAAAATTTTTATAAGTATTTTGATTATTTTATTTTATTAAAATTATTATTTTTTTACTTTTTTTTTTGTTAGTGCGAGTTTAATATATATGAATAGACGTCCAAAAAATTTGGTATCAAAACAGTTTATTAAAAAAAATAAAAAAAAAACCATACTTGCATTGTGGTTGGGACAATCTTATCCCGCCATTAAAAATAGAGGGTTCCCGAGATATTTTCCCCAATGTATATCCTCTTCTTCTTTGATAAAATGACTTTCAGCTCTTTTTCTGAGCCGTTCTTGTTTCTCAACTAAAATGAATCTCTACCGGAGCTCCTCTTTCTTCTGAATACTAATTCCTCAGCACTCGGTGAGTCGTATAAATTCTCTCTCTAAAATTTGTTAGTTATTTGTTGTTATCGATTCGAATTCTGCTATTTCCTGCGAATCTCGCTTCCGTTTCTCTGCAACTTCTGGAAGAACACCAGGTATTGCAATCTGGGTTGTTCCTTTTCTCGTGAATCACACGATTGTTTAATCGAGTCCCTCTATTTTCTCTTTCTAGTTCTTACTTTCTCTCTCCTCTGTTTTTCATCAAAGGTCCATATCTGTATTTGGGTATCTCTTTTTTGCTTGAATCACCACACCAGGATTGCTGAATTCTCAGTGCATACCCATTTCCGGCAAACCCTACTCTCTCTCTCCTAATTTCTCTCTCTAGCTCTTACTCTCTCTCTCTCTCTCTCTCTCTCTCTCTGTATTTCCATAAAGTTCCATTTTTTCCATTTGGGGTCCCTTTTTTTTTCCTGAATCACCCACTGCTTAATTTTCAATACCCATTGCCTGCAAACCCCTACTTTCTCTAACTTCCACTTTCTCGCTCTAAAATCCATTAAAATGTCTATATTGATCATCGCGTAGTTTGCTTAACCAAACCAGAAGGATTGCTAAATGCCTAATATCTATTTCCAATAAATCCCTCCAAGCACTCCACAGTGTTCCAGCTATCTGATATTCTAATGGAGAACCAGGAAACCCACAAAACCCTTACTTTCTCTCTCTGACATCCATTGATATCTCTTTCCAATTGGATATCCCGGTTTTTGCTCAACCAACCACCCAGGATTGCTCGATTCTCAATAACCTTTAAACCTTTTTACAACCAGTACACCTTCTTCTAAGCTCTCTAATGGCAAACCAGAAACCCCGAAAAAGCCTTGCAGATATAGAGGATGGCTTACTCCAACGCATCTTTCGCGTTACCTTGAGCGACGAGTTGGGCTCGGACTATGTGTATTTAGAGATGACAGCTGCGGAGATACTCAGCGAAGGGAAACCACTTTCTCTCTCTAGAGATGTAATGGAGAGAGTTCTCATCGATCGTCTATCTAGAGTCCTTCCAGACACCCAACCTCCATTTGAGTACCTAATGGGTTGCTATCAAAGGGCTTATGACGAGGGCAAGAGAGTAGCCTCCATGAGAGACAAGGAATTGAGGTCTGAGCTTGAATCTGTGATCAAACAAGCAAAGGATTTAGCTGTTTCTTACTCTAGAATTCACTTGGGTAATCCAGATATGTTCCCTCACCCTCAAACACCTGACAGATCACCTCTTCTTATGGTAATTTTAACTATGTTTTCTAGTAGTGTTGATTTAATTGGTGATGGTACGCCAATTGGGCCACCTGGTTTTGTTGATGATTTCTTCAGAGACGTGGATGAAGAGACACTGGAGCCGGTATTGAGGCCTTTGTATGAGGATTTGAGAGGCTCAGCGAATAAGGTTTCAGTTCTTGGTAGTTTTCAACAACCATTAGGTGCGCTTTTGAAGCTGGTTTCTTACCCGAATAGTGCAAAGGCTTTGGTTAACCACCCTGCATGGATTCCTAGAGGGGACTATGTAGATGGTCGGGTCATGGAAGTGGCGAGCATCCTTGGACCCTTCTTTCATGTTAGCGCGCTTCCTGATCATGATGTTTTCATGAGCGAACCAGATGTTGGGCAAGTTTCTAACTCATCTTTATTAATGTCTTCCTTTCCAATGCAGTATTTTTCATGGGGTTCGACTTTTATATTTTGATTTGTGTCTGAATTATTGTCAATAGTAGCCTCTTATTTTTTTATTTTTGCGTTCTATTTCTCAATTCTCATTTACTTACTGCACCTTCCATGCCATTTCTATGATTGGTATGGATAGACACAATTTTTTTTTGTAGTTTTGTGATTACTTGTATGTTCAATGTGCCACTTTTGTGTCCATGAGTATCTAGGATTTTCTTGGTACTGATGTTTGCATTTGATAGAAAAGAATATTTATGCTAGGAATCTTCTCTTGTGATTTAATGACTGCTCTATGTTTCTGGTGTTCAAGACTCACTTCTTCATATATCACGATACTTTGTTGAGTTACTGTATTCATTGCTTCCCCTGAACATCACCTTGTTTGAAGCATTGTTTTTTTTCTTTTTTATTGGTATTGAAATCTCTAGTGTAAATTCAAGGTAACATTAAAAAATAAAAAGGTCCAATGCCATAACATGTAAAGATTACAAATTGATAATAGATCCCGACCAATGGAATGTTGAGGAAGCATCATTGTTTTACCCAGTGAGACCCTAAAATGCTGACCAATGGCAATCCACCCCCTTCTTTGACTAAAGAATAAGATGCTTTATTTGCCTCATAAAAGACATGAGAGAAGTAAATATTTTCGGGCTTGCACAAGATTCAGAAACTTGCTAATTGCGATGAAACTGGCAAAATATCGATGACTTTTTCACTGGATCACATTGAAGGAATAAATGCAATAAAATGGTTTGAAGAGGAGTTATAAGAATTTCCAACTTTTTGATCAGTGAGTGATAGGAGGTTGGGTCATATAAGAAGCACTCTCTCCTCTGTCTCTATGTCTGCCTCTGTAAAGTTTCACACTGATGGGGACCTCGATGAGTCCCACATAGTCCTCCTTAGACAGTCAGTTGAAACTGGCAGAATATTGACGAATCTTTCACTTGATTACATTTAAGGAATAAATGCAATAAAATGGTTTGAAGAGAGTTTTAGAATTTCCAACTTTTTGATCAGTGAGTGATAGGAGGTTGGGCCATGTAAGAAGCACTCGCTCCTCTGTCTCTGTGTCTGCCTCTGTAAATTTTCACACTGATGGGGGCCTCGATGCGTCCCACATAGTCCTCCTTAGACAGTCAGTAAATACTACATACTACTGCAAATTCTAGATGATTCATTGGGAAACCATAAAATTTAACTCAAGAGCTAAAAGATTCATTTGCCTCCTAGTGCGACTGATTAGGCTTCCCCCTTTAAAATGCAATCATTCCCCAGGAAAATGTAAGGGAGCTCTCCCTCTGCAGGATTTGTCGTTTGGATGGGAGAAAAATCTAGATCCAACTACGGGAATGAGACGTATGACGTCCTCTAGTGTCACCCATTTTACATCATAGTTATTGGAGGTGGAAGCGAGAGTGGAGGATTGTTGCTTTCTAGGGACTTCTGTCTTTTGGGAGCGCCATGAGGACACCCTTATTATAAATATATTAAACTAGAGAAGAAGAGAAAGAAATCATTATCTCTCTTGTACACATTTATAAAATGTGACAAATGTTGACCACCATTCCCTACATTCAATGTGATTTTGAAGTACTGGAATTAAAATTTTCCTTTTGTTATTGATGCAGATTTAAGAATCACTTTTATTTTGACATGGGCTCTAGACAGAGGTGGTAGTGTGGCAGTTGCCACAACATGACGTCTAGAATTCCATTCACACCAAACCAAGCCTAAGTTAACATTAAAAAAAAAACTCTTTTAACAAATCAGGAAACATATATTCGAATAATTATTTTTTTCTTTAATTGATATGTGCTATCACCTTCTTTTTTTCTTTCTTTCTTTTTTTTTCTTTTGGTTTTTCATGTATTGCTTTCTTTTTTAATTGACATGCATATATTTCTTCTTTTCCATAAGTAATATAAAGAATATGGGTTTCTTAACCTGTTGAGCTACTCCTATTAGCTTGGGAATATGCTTCGCCAGCATCTGATCACATCTAGGCCATGATCCTGCTCCAGGAGCATGGGATCCCGTTCCAGGAGATGGATTGCCACCCATATTCGAAGAGATGGTAACAAGATTTGCTTCCTGTCAGTACAAAATGCGGGTTTTGTAAGCTGCAATTCTAGATATGATCTATGATGAGAATTTTAATCGAACACAGTAACCATCAAAAGCTTCTACCTTCAATGGAACCAGGATATTCCATGTCTTTTGTTTTGTTTTTTGAAGTGTGAAATTGGGAAAGGTTTAGGAAATCTGCTACATAAGTGAGAGCTCTATAAAATGACATAACTGAAGATACCCCACAACTATCGAGAGAGATCGAGAGAGAGAGAGAGATCGAGAGAGAGAGAGAGAGAGAGAGAGAGAGAGAGAGAGAGAGAGAGAGAGAGCTGCACATATCTTTTTGTACGATGTGAGAACTTGGTCTCTTCCTTTTTTCTTTCTGTTTTTTTGGTTGAATCAGTGGGGAAGACGCCCTAACCCTTTTCCATTAAGAATAGAAAAATAATAGCTGTTGTCATCAATTCAGTTTTGGCCAAAAGGTCCAAAGCGTGGTTAGTTTTATGCTTAATGTGTTGGATATTCCACTGATCATCACGAATCCACGAAATGCAATTATGGGCTAAGGTGCAAAAGCGCCATGGAACTGTCATCGAGTCTCTCACAGACCCCGCCACCAAACTAGAATCACTTTCAATTACAATATTTGTGCAATTGAGTTATTTATTAATCCCCTTTGCAAGGCCTTGAACTCTGCTGCATTATTTCTATGTAATCCAATGGGTTTTGAAAACGTGGCCATGAATCTCCCATTGTGATCGTGAATGACTACTCCATTAGCAGCTCTTACCTGGGTTCCCAGATGAAGCCCCGTGAGGGCTTAGCTTAAACCAACCCATTGTCATTTACTGATAATAGTAATACAAAATGGCAGGCCCCTCCAAAACCCTGGCTAGCTTAGCTGAAAAGAAAAAAGACGAGTTTCCATATCATATCCTGTGCATCCCTGGATATGAGAACCAAGTTGCTATGCCCCAATGTCTCTTGAAATGCTTGGACTCATGGCTTGAAAGTTGACAAGTTGCCAAGATTTTAGTTGTCCGGAACTATAAGTCAATCAGGAAGTCTGATATTTGTAAATTAGCCAAGGCATTACCTGTCACTTCGAAGGTGATGGAACTGTACTGGGTTATTGTATCAAACTCTAGAGTTTATTGGACGAGGCAGATTTAAGGGACCAGATTGTCCCCATGACCACTTGCGAAGTTTGATATAAGAAGGAAATATCTTACGACAAACAAAATCCTGGAGGTCTCAGCCCTGCTCTTGAACTTGTGCACATTATTATCTGACTGATTTGGAACCATCTGAGTAAAAGCATTATCAGGAATATAAAGTGCATTAATGGGACAGAAGCTTGAGAATGCAGATAATCAAAGTCATCAAGATATTGCAAATAAACATGAGTAAATGTTAAGGTGATAAAGAACCCTCAACCTTAAGGTGGCAACTAGTGCCTTCCAGTTGAGCTGTGGGTTTGAAGCCGGATTCATGGCTGTACTATATCACATTCTTTGAAGTATTATTACTATAAGTATATTTGACACTCGTATGGAATTCCCATTTTCGAATATTTGGATAGGCTTCGAATGATTTAAAATGATATTATGCTTTCGGTTCTAATTAATAATTGATATGTTCTCTTTCTTGAAAATGCCAGGTTACAGTGTTTCTCAAATGCATCAACACGTCGACCAGCAGATCTAATGTCGTCTTTCACTACTATTAAAACTTTGACGAACTATCTCTATGATGGCCTTAACAATGTTTTTCTCACACTATTGAGGCTGAAAGATACTCGAGAGCGTGCTCTGAGCTATCTTTCAGAGTTGATCAAGAAAAACTCGGGGAGATCTCATATTCAGGTGGTCTACCATGACATAATCCCTTTGTATTTGAATAGAAACGGCAGTTTCTTTGATTGGGTTCAACTCGGATTTAAATTTATATTTGTTTGGTCATAGGTAAACCAATTTTCCTGTGCGAGTTCGGGTATGTTTGTCAATCTCAGTGCTGTCATGCTTCGGCTGTGCGAGCCCTTTCTAGATGCAAATTTGACAAAGAGGGACAAAATTGATCCACAATATGTTTTTGATAACAAAAGGATTGACTTAAGGTGAGATTTATTTATTGCAGTGCTGCATTCTTTATACTTATTTGTTTGGAAAGTATGGTAGAACTGCATTAGTATTATCTAGATTAACATTAGTATTTCAAACAAACACTTGATTGACGAAGTAGTCCATTTAAGAAGATGACATTTTTGGTCATTGTTGGACCTGCGTTATTTATGCAGGTCTTCCAGGCACTTATTTGATATTCCCCCATATTTTTATTGTTCTATTTGAACTTGATTTCAGCGAGTCTCAGCATCCTATTTAGTGTGGTTGGGCTCTAGTTTCCTTGGTAATCATAACCAATAACCATCTTGGTTTTTGTATCAGTGGTTTGACAGCTCTTCATGCATCATCTGAAGAAGTTGCTTCTTGGGTTGCCAATAAATATTCTGAGCCCACGGAAGGGTCTACAGAGAACCGGTTCTTGGAATCTCAAGAAGCCACAAGCTCTGGGAATAATGTTCTCTCTAATACAAAGCCATTGCTGAATTCTCGTGGGACATCAAAAAATTATAAATTTATCTGCGAGTGTTTCTTCCTGACAGCAAGGGTGCTCAACTTGGGTTTGTTGAAAGCTTTCTCTGATTACAAGAATATAGCTCAGGTAATGTTTTGTCTGTGATTCTCTACGAAAACCAAATCCTGGTTAAGAACTCAAGTATGATGTGTTGTCTTTTTAAATGGATGAACCCAATCTTTTTTTTTTTTGATAATTATGAACCCAATCTTATTCGTTATAGGAATTCATGACTTCTTAGCTGTTCTTGACCTGAAACCTTTTTTATTAAAAAAAAAAATACAAATGTTTCATTTTGTACATGACTACATTAAGAAACAATTCATTTTAATATATTCACATGTTTTACTTACATTGTTCACAAAGTTTTAATCTAATAGTTTATTATCTATACTACATTAGCAAGCATAGTTAAAAGTGGATATGTGTCACAAGAATAAAAGGGGACCCTATCTCTAGAGAGGATGTAAGGCATGCGACCTTCAAAAATAGTTAAGGCCTATAAGATGGCTAAGGGCTCAAGCCCTTCTCTCTCGTTCGCAGGCTCTCTCTCTACATATAAGAAGGGAAACGAAGATGTTCAATGCGAGGCCTCTCTCTCTTACACAGTCACATGTGTACACAGACACACATGTGGAGCCATATGCCCTGGCTCTACATACAAGAAGAAGAAAGAGAAGAAGATGGCCTCCAAGTGTTCAATTTGAGGCCCCCCTCTCGCTCATGGACTCATATTCTATCGCTCTCTCTCTCTCTCTCTCTCTCTCTCTCTCTCTCCACTAAGGAGGGGGAAGAAGATTTCATTATCAAATTATCAAAGCTAACCAACTGTTATAGCAATATTCTATACATATAAACCAGTTTGTTGGAACTAGAAAATAACCAAAACCCCTAACCAAGTGTGAAATTGACTAGATTACCCCTGAGCCCCATTTCCTATACTTGCATGCAACTTTCATACCCCCAAGTTCCATACATGAAGCCAAACTTCTAAGTATTGAAACAACACATTTTGACCTTTGGACTCATGGAAACTTTCACACATTAAATCACTTGTCTCTACGCCTAATTCCCTAGATCTTAACAAATCCCGAAATGACCAAACACATCCTGGGACCCAAAACAAAGAAATAACGACAAATTAATACCGGTGACCAAAACAAATCCTGAAAATGACGATTACATCCCAGTGACCAAAAGATTCTGAAAATGACAATTTCATCCCAGGATCCAAAACTTATAAATGCAATTTGCATCATCCTCCTTGAGTTGAAAAAGACTCGACCCTGTCGGGTCGCCGTCACTATGACATTCAAATAGGTCTTGTATGTTGAAGATCGGGGAGATATTCCACCTTCTTGGTAGCTCTACATCATAGACATTGTCATTGAATTTCCTTTTGATTTTACAAGGGCCAATCCTCTTTGCTTTGAGCTTGCCATAGGTACCGACGGAAAATCGCTTTGGCCTGAGATACACCATAATATGGTCTCTAACTTTGAACAACTTTAGCCAATGGTGTCAATTCACGGTAATACTTAATGCAACTTTTTTTTCTCAAAAAAAAAAATTACTTGATGTAACTTTCCTCTAACTTCTTTTGAACCTTTTCATGTAACTGCTTCATATAGTCAGCCATGTTTGAAGCATCTGCATCAACATTCTCACACATAGGCAATGTTAGATCATGAAAATGCAAAGGTGATATGCCATAGACCACATTAAATGGAGTTGTCCCATTTGACTGATTTGGAGAATTATTGTATCCGAACTCTGCCTGTGGTAACACCAAGTCCCATACTTTCAAATTCTCTCTAACCAAGCTTCTTAACATAGTATCAACACTCCTATTAACGACCTCAATTTGACCATCAGTTTGTTGGTGATATGCACCCACATTACTACATGCAATTTAGTTCCCATTTTCCCCCACAAAGTTATCCAAAAGTGGCGCGGGAGCCTAGTGTCTCTGTTGGATGTGATGGTCTTAGGAAGACCATCCAAGCGCACAATCTCTTTGAAGAAGAGATTGGCTACCATGGTTGCGTCTGTGGTTCGCCTATAGGGTATAAAATGTGCCATCTTTGAGAACCTATCAGCCATCACCAAAATCGAATCATGGCCTCTTGTTGTCCTTGGCAAGCCCACAATGAAATCCATTGATAAATCAACCCATGATCCATTTGGAACCGTCAATGGAGTGTATAATCCTGTATTTTGAGAATGCTGCTATAGCTCTTGATATTTCGTACACCGGTCGACAGATCTATACACATCTCGCCTCATAGAAGTCCAAACATACCTCTCCTCCAATAAAGAAAATGTGCTATCCCTTCCAAAATGTCTACCAAGACCACCGGAATGCGAATCATCAATGAGATGCTCCCGCAAAGAGGTATTAGGGAGTCATAAATGAACACCATAGAACAAATAGTCATTGGACAAAAGAAATTGGTGATAAGAGTTGCTCTTGTTTGCTCGGCACGTCTCCACAATGCCTTGTAAGTATGGGTCATCTTGATAGGCTTCTCGCACGGCTTCTAAACCCATCACTTCAACTGCTAATGTTCTCACCAAATAAACTCGCAGACTAAGAGCATCAACCACTCTGTTTTGCTCTGTCAATTGGTGCCTTATAGTGAATGTGTATTCTTGCAAATAAGCCACCCACTTAGCATGTCTTGCACTCAACTTCTTTTGGCTATTAATGTGCTTGAATGCATCATGGTCGGTGTAGAGAACAAACTCTTGGTGAATCAAGTAATGTCTACAATGGCAAAGAGCTTGAATGACAACATAGAACTCAATGTCATAATTTAAATATCGCTGCTTCACGTCATTGAGTTTCTCACTGAAAAATGGAATGGGTCTCTTATCTTGACTCAACACAGCGCCAATTCCCACATGAGAGGCATCACACTCTACCTCGAATGCCTTATTGAAGTTAGGCAAAGCATGGACTAGTGCATGTGTCATCCTGGCCTTAATCTCCTTACAAACCTTTGTAGGTGCAGTAATCCACTGGTAGCCTTCACCCTTTAAACACTCAGTGATTGGCGCCATGATGGTGCTGAAATTTCAAATGAACCACCTATAGAATGTGTCAAGTCCATCGAAACTTTGAACTTCAGTTGCAGTTTCAGGAATTGGCCAATCAACTATTGCCTTAACCTTCTTAGGGATCCACCTTAACACCATCAGAGGAAACCACAAAACCCAAGAACACCATACTGTTGGTCATGAAACTGTACTTCTTAGTAAGCACTTGGTGCAAATGGCTAAAGTGTGCCTCTGGATCAGTACTATAGATCAAGATACCATCAAAAAACACGACTACAACTTGCCAAGGAAATCTCGCAAGACTTGAGTGCATGAAAGTGCTAGGTGGATTGGACAATCTTAATGGCATGACAAGCCACTCATACATGCCACCCTTTGTCTTAAAGGTTGTTGTCCCCTCATCCCCTTCACGAATTTGAATTTGGTGATACCCATTCAAATCTATTGTTGTGAACACCAAAGAGCCAGCCAACATTTCTAACATGTTGTCAAGTCTCGTGATTGGAAACCGGTACTTAACAGTAATCTTGATTATGGCCCAGCTATGAACAAAATGTGCCATGAATCATCTTTCTTAGGTGTGAGCAGTGCCCGGACAGCACATGGGCTTATACTTGGTCAAATCAGTCAGACATCAATTCATTAACTTGGTGTTGTAACTCCTCATGCTCCTTAGGAGTCATTCGATATGCCAGTAAATTTGGCAAACTAGATCCCTGAATAAGGTCAATAAAATGTTGTATACTCCTTATTGGCAGTAATCCAGCTGGTAATTCTTTCAACCTAAGGTCAACAACTTCATCCATTAGAGGCTTAAAGATTTCAAGCACCATAGAACATTGTCCTAACTCATTTTTAACTATCATGAGAACTTTGCTCACTTCTTCAGTAGCTTCAACAAACTGTCAATATGAGATCAAAGCCACACCCTTATCCTTACTAGATTTAGGTGAAACTTCTTCTCACAATGGCAATAAAACAATCTTTCCCCCATTTTCCAAAAAGTACAAGTGTTACGCTCACCATTATGGAATATCTTGCAATCATATTGCCGTGGGCGACCATATGGCATGCATACATTGGTGCAACATCACACCACACCTCGTATTTATAAAAATTTCCTATAGAAAATTTAACAAGACAACTGGAATTAATGGGTACCTCAAGTCCTCTTTTGAACCAAGCAATCTTGTAAGGTTGTGGGTGCTTTACCTCCTTTAGTTGCAACTTGTCTACAGCCTCCTTTGACACCATGTTCTCGGAACTGCCGCTATCGATGATTAAGTAGCACACTTGCCCATCACAAGTGCTCCGGGTGTGAAAGATATTTGAGCTCAACCAACCATTATCTTATGGGGCTTTAGGAAGAGTGAGAACCCTTCAAACAAGCAACATCTCTCTTTGGTCCGCAAGAACCTCCTCTCCTTATTCATCCTGACCATCCTCCTCATCACACACCGGTAATCAGCAATTGCCTCCTCTTCTACCTCACCACTTTCCTCGAACTCTGCAAGATTAACATGCCGTTGTGTAGCAGCCGATGGATGCTCTGCCGCCCTACGATCCAGATTGCTCCTTTGTTCGGGCTCGCAATCTAGTGTTGTATGGTATAGCACCCGATCAATCACTCGACGTCCTTTCTTTACTCGGGCCAGCAACTCCTTGGGTTGGAAGCGTTACCCTCTTGGGTTGTGATGTGCCTACACTTGGCCTCCAAGTAGTACTCCTTTTTTGCCTCTCCTTGGCTCGCAATGCAGCCTGATATGCCATTTCTACTGGGGGAAGGTGTTGCAAGGAAAGTTCATCTTGGATTTGAAGCCGCAAACCTGAGATATACCTTGCCACTTGTTGGTCCTCCATCTCATCCAACGCCAAGCAATGGAAGTCTTCTGTATACTCACGGATTGACTTCGATCCTTGTTGCAATTGATGGAACTGTTTATACACGGTTTGTGCAAAGTTTGGAGGAAGAAATTGCTCATGCAGCTTTGCCCCCATGTTTGCCCTAGTTCGAATCTTATTTTTTCCCTCTCTCAATTTTTCTTCCTAAACTTTATCCCACCAAATGGATGCAAGTTCCCAAAGCTTAATTGCAACTAATTTTACTTTCTTTGAATCCAACAAATCCTTCCATTCAAAGAATCTTTCTACCGCGCTCAACCAATCTGAAAACTCTTTTGGTGATAAACTATCAGAAAATTCAGGTAAGTCAACTTTAATACCAGAGTCGTCTTCATGGTGTCGAGCTCGCCTACACTTGAGTCACCATCCAACTCATGCCTTCGCGAGACCTTTGTTTATCAACACTTCCGCGAATCAGTCCCTAGTTCTGAGCTAGAAGAAGTCATCTCCATCTCCAATTCACGGTGCTCACCAAACAAACCCTCATGTATGGGATCTATGACCGGGGATCTGCTCACATTTTGCTGATTTCTATCTTGCAAAAACACAGCCACTGACTTCAGTAGATTGTGCATAGTCTCCACCAACCTGCCGAGTTCATGACCTACGTTTACGTGGCCACGACCTCTACCACAAGCAGCCATAACCACAAACCCGGTCTGATACCGAACGGTGCGAAGCTGAGACCAACCGAGAAGGTTGAGACCATGTAAGCAACAAGACTCGTCAATTGCCGTTAAGGAAGGAAAAATGGTCCCTTCAATCTATGAGAATTCCCTGATACCAAATGACGCAAAACCGGCAACAGATAGTATAGATCCGAGGCCGATTGTGCAACAACGACCTAGCTGTCTTGATCTCAGTCAAGGGAATGAAGAGGAAGGGATCTTCAGCCCTTACTCTTGCCACTCAAGGTACTTGCAGTACACAAGGATGGCCGTCCAACTCAAGGTACTCAATATGGGAACTCTCTTACTCTCTGTCTCTCTCCACCAAGGAGGAGGAAGAAGTTTTCATTATCAAATTATCAACAAAGCTAACCAACTGTTATAAATCAGTTTGCTAGGATTAGAAAATGACCAAAATACCCCTAACCAAGTGTGAAATTCAATAGATTACCCCTGTGCCCTATTTCTCATACTTGCATGCAACTTTCATGCACCCAAGTTCCCATACATGAAACGAAGCTTCTAAGCATTGAAACCACACATGGAAGTTTCCATGACCTTTGGACTCATGGAAACTTCCACACAATAATTACTTGTCTCTACACCAAATTCCCTAGACCTTAACAAATCCCAAAATGACCAAACCAACAAAGAGAAAATGACAAACACATTCTGGGACCCAAAACAAAGAAATGATGACAGATTCATACCGATGACCAAAACAAATCCTGAAAATGACGTTTATGTCCAGTGAACAAAAGATCTTGAAAATGACACTTTCATCCCTGGATCCAAAACTTCTAAACGCAATTTGCATCAATTATGTATAACAAATTACAGACTAATATAATAGTTGTATATGAAAACATCAATACCTAAATGGATTGGGCCCTACCTTTTTTAATACTTTTGAATATTCTACTCTAATAATGTCACTCTCTCATTCCCTCTAAAGAAACATGTCATCTTTATTCAAAAGTTTGAAGTAAATATGCTTTATTCAAAAGTTTGAAGTAAATATGCTTTCTCCCATACATATTTAAATGGATCTACGACTTGCAATGCACGTATATCAACTAGGCTTTTTGTTTTTTTTTTAACATGATTTGACATCCATTTTCTGCCCAATGGATCCAGCGACTACCTAGCTCAACTTTTGTTACGATACAAGCCCAGATGATCTGGATGAACTTATGTGCTTCATCCCAGATTTGTTTTTTGCCAAATGGTTATCGGTAATCGAGATCTAACAACTTGGACTTGATTGCACCACTTTTCTGGTCCAAATGTTTGCATGAATAAAAGAATACTTGAAATTGAACAGTTGCACTCACATAAGTGCATAACATGTTGATGAAGTGAAAAGTGGTCAAGTGGAGCAAGTGAAGACTATCATATTGGGAGAAGCAGATTTCGCCTAATGCATGCATCTATTTGGAGGACGCAAACCCCAGGCGAGCTACTAAGAAGAATAAGAGGAACAAGACCTGATCTGGAGGGTTTTCAATTTATTTTGGGACTGTTATAGTGATTTTTATAGGTTAGGAGCATTATTGACTTTTGTTAATTAAATATTGAATAAAAGAGGTGCATGGGGTTCTTTGGGGCATTCATGTAAAAAAAGGCAAAAGAAGCTTTTACTCCCTAATTAGGGTTTTGGGAGGTAACCTCGGTTCCCTTTAATTGGTGCTTGGGCTTTGCTTGGAATTTGTTTAAGTTTCTGTTTTCTTCATCAAATTTCTCCATTACATATATGTGTGCATGAGATAAGGTATGGTGTGTGGAGGGGGTGGAAGGTAGCAATAGTGGTGGAATTTCTTCTATGTTGTCTAGCAAAAGGGCGGAGTAATTAGGAATTTGGGAGGAATTAAGTTTAGGATGGAGGACTGAGGATGATCTTTGGCATGGGGAGGAGAGTTTTAGGACTAGGTCAAGCTGTTTATTGAGAATAATGTTGAAAATAGAAGGTTGGCTCTCAATGAGAAAGATTTTATGTGCACTGGGTTGGTGCAGGGGTTTCTGTTGTTATGAATTTCCATCCTTTACAGTAAAAGGGTTAAATTGATCATACCTTGTTACTACCAAAAAAAAAACTCAATGGTTCATATCGGGAATTTCATGTTGTAAAGCATGGTCTAATTTATGTTGCTATAAGTACTTTTATTTTATTTTATGTTTTGAAATGTTAATGGTGGGAGTGGAGGGTGGGACGTTATGTTGGAGCATCAAGCCCCCTAACCACCAATGCGCCAACCCCATTCCCTATAAGAACTTTTATTGTTTGATACTAATTCACTCTTTTATTTTAATAATTTGATATTTGATTTCCCTATCTTATGAAATAGGACTTGACAAGATGTGAAGATACTCTTGCTTCTCTTAGAGCAATGCGGGAACGGGCATCCTCTTCCCAGTTGGAGCAGGATTTAAATCGTTTTGAGGTTGAAATTGAGAGAATCCTACGGGAGAAGCTATGCTATGAAGCTCAAATATTGAGGGTATGTTTTGTACTAGAGTTGCATTGCTTTTCTATTCAAAGCATTTTCAGTTATGGAGACCTCAATTTCCATTTTTAGGTCATTATGGCATGAGTATTTTGATATACTCTATGCTTCTATGAATTTATATCTCAGAGTATGATACTTGTCCAGTTTATGTGGAATTAACTAATAAACTGTACTTGGTTCTGAAGTACTTATAAATTGAAGAAGATTCTCTTTTGTTCGAAATAAATGGGTTTCATTTCTGTATCTTATTATTAGACATACTATTGCCATGTTAGAATTCAGATACCATCAGAGCAAACATGTAAAAAGCTGGATTTCTTGTTGATTTATAAACTGAGGCTTAATCTATACAACATAAAATTAGGTCTTAGAGAGGCTCTTTTGATGGTTAACAATAACTTAGAAGCATATGTTAGTATAGTAGGAATTAATGGTTTTCGATGTTTCTCTTCTAATTTTGCATGTTATTTTTGAAGGATGAACAACTTCTTCAGCAGGCCCTATCGTTCTATAGGCTAATGGTTGTCTGGTTGGTTGATCTTGTTGGTGGCTTCAGAATGCCACTCCCTTCCAAGTGCCCAATGGTCTTTGCATGTATGCCAGAGCACTTTGTTGAAGATGCCATGGAATTACTTCTCTATGCTTCTCGTCTTACAAAAGCTTTGGATGGTTTCTTACTGGTGCGTATGATTGCTCACTGATCTTTTCTCTGCATTGTTCCAGCATAGAGCTTCACTTTCTCGCTCACTTATTGTTAGTCTTATATAATTGGTCCAAAGTTCATCATTATGGTTGAAACTCCAGCCAAATGTGCGAAAGAGTATTTGTTCGATGGAATTAGCTTGAAATTTGGCTTAAATCCTCTTATATATTGTCTGCATATGAGCCATTTTTGGGCTAATATTTGGTCCAAATTTTACCAAAATGTTTGAACGAGGCCAAACCATCCAAATTGGCAGAACTCGGTAACTAATTTATTTAACAAACCTTTTAAACTTGGGCTAAAACTTGGACTAAGTTTCCCATACTTTTGGCCCAATACCCAATTTCAGCTTTTTAATCACCACATAGTTGTTTTAGGCATATCCATGTTTCTGCATTAGTCATGCCTTGCATCAACCTTGAAAGCAGAGGAGACTAGGCATTGCTTCTGTTTTCTGTTATGGATCACCTGAATTCAATGTTGTTTATGTCTGAATCTTATCAGGATGATTTCATGAATTTTATTATTATGTTCATGGCAAGTCCAGCCTATGTAAAAAACCCTTATCTAAGGGCAAAAATGGTGGAGGTCTTGAATTGCTGGATGCCGGATAAAAGGTTGGTCATTTGATTTCTTTATCTTGGCTGCGAGTCAGCATGTTTTGTTTCACTTATTCGTTGAAATGTTATACTTCACTGAAGCAATATCATGAATATAGGAGGGAAGTGTGCTAGATACCAGTGGACTCCGGGAAAACCATAATGCATTGGGGCCATGAATGGATGGATGATGCTGGAGGGAGTGGGACCCACTATAGGGTCATGTGTTGTTCTTATGGGTACACTCTCTCCATCACCGTCCATCATTTCATGGGACAGTGATGTCCTTAAGGGACTCTAGTTTTGCATTGTCCGTTGAACTTTAATATACATTTACTATTGGACAATGTACGTTTGGGAAGAAAATTGTTTTTCTTTTATGTCGATGAAATGGCTTTCTTAACATATTTTTGATGCCATATATGTTCTCCTTGCAGTGGTTCTTCTGCTACAGCTTCACTTTTTGAAGGCCATCAGCTAGCTCTAGAATATTTAGTTTACAATCTTCTGAAGCTTTATGTGGACATTGAGTTCACCGGTGCTCACACACAGGTAGTAGCTATAAATGAACATATGATTGTTTTCTACATGAAACTCTACTCTTGATTGACCGCCCCAAAAAGGCAAGGGCATTCCCGTTATGCATGCTGAAGACTAGGTTACATGCACATGTAGAAGTTTGGTAGCTGCTGTTGTTGGTTTTATGGCAATTTTTCATCATTCATGTTCGCTTTCCAATAGCCCTTGAACCAAACAAGTTTGAATAACATTTTGTTAATGCTTTTAGCTAATCTTATGGACTTTTGCCCGTTTAGTAGCTGGTTTCATACTCCTCGGTCTTATACTAGATCAATGTTTTCATCAATGCCTGCTTCAACATGACCTTTTGCCAGTTGAGTCAAATTTTACTTGCATGAAAGCAAAATTGAGGAAAAATTAAATGCTTAATCTTATTAAAGAACCTGGTGGATAGCTATAGTTTGGTTGATGTGTTGTGACCCTGCAGTACGAAGCTCTTCATCTCAATGATTCGGCTTCTGCTCTGAATCAATGACTATAGACCAAACAAAAGGGAAGGACTATAGCTATAGAAACTGTATCATGGAAATGCTTATTGTGTTGAAACTAGTGGCTATTTAAGAAACTGGCAAACGAAGATGTCGGGATGACATGAAATTGGCAAACGAAGATGTTGGGATGCTTGCTTTCATGAAATTGGCAGAAATAAATGTGTTGCTCGTTTTCATCATTGAACTAGGAATTCCTTATTTTCATCTGCTTTGAAATCAAAAACTGTCAATTTATTGTGATTTTTGTTTTATATCCAAATCTTGCTTGTATTAAACCATTGATTATAATTATCTTTCTTTTTTTATTTTTTTTTGGGCTTTTTTTTTCTGTTAAACAGTTCTATGATAAGTTCAACATTCGGCATAATATTGCCGAACTTCTCGAGTATCTTTGGCAGGTTCCTAGCCACCGTAATGCATGGAGGAAGGTAAATAAATGGTCTCAAAAGCGTCGTGTTTTACTTTTGTTCTGAAGCCTTCTATACTCTAAGTGAATCCATGGCTTTGTCTTTATAGCTTATACTCTTCTCTTCCATTTATTGTTGGCAGATTGCTAAAGAAGAAGAGAAGGGAGTTTACTTGAACTTCTTGAATTTTCTCATTAATGATAGCATATATCTTCTTGATGAAAGTCTCAATAAAATTCTGGAACTAAAAGAGTTGGAATCAGAAATGGCTAATACTGAGGAGTGGGAAAAGAGACCAGCACCAGAAAGGCAGGAGAGAATGCGCCTGTTTCATTCCCAAGAGAATGTGGGTATTGGAAATTTTGCTTGAAACTATTTGGAAGTGTTTCTTCCTTTTTTTTCTTTATGGATTGTTTGGGAGTCCTTGGGGTTTTTAGAGAGGGAAACACCTTCATGCATTTAAAGAATTAAAAGTGCTTCGCTTGCAAATATTGTTTAAATTTCTCTGTGGATTCGGAAGGCTCTTATCTACTACATATGTGTTTGCTGGATTTGCTAGATTATCCGAATTGACATGAAATTGGCAAACGAAGATGTCGGGATGCTTGCTTTTACATCGGAACAGATTACTGCTCCCTTTCTTCTTCCTGAAATGGTAATTTTGTTTATGTTTTTCTTGCTTTTTAGTAAACATGAAAGAGATGCTGAAATTCCATTCTGTCAAGATGTAAAGATCACGTTGCTGACTGTATCATTCGTGCTTTTAATTCAACTATGCTTTCTTTTGTGAGAGACAATTGGGATGCTTTCTCACAGGTAGAAAGGGTGGCAAATATGCTAAACTATTTCTTGCTACAACTTGTTGGGCCCCAAAGAAGATCTCTGCATCTCAAAGACCCTGAAAAATATGAGTTTCGGCCCAAGAAACTGCTAAAGCAAGTTAGTGTCACTTTCCCAGCCTTTAAATTAATGTGTATAATGCTATATGTTAGCATTTTGTTGATTTGTTTATTCACCAAGAAATTTGCAAGATAGCTGAGTCGATATATAAAATGGCTTGAAGATTGTAGATATTTATGTTCATATTGCACGTGGAGACAAGCAAAATGTTTTCCCAACTGCCATCTCCAAGGATGGTCGATCATACAATGAACAGGTATGTTTAACCCAAAAAAAAGAAAAAGAAAAAAATGAGCAGGTATGTTCTTTGACCTTTTTGCTTATGATACCCATTGGTCCAAAGAGCCATATGCTTTGCCCCTCCTCATCAGCCATTTAATTTGGATTTTAAACTTTTTGACTTTAGAATTTAATGAGTTTTGGCCTAAACTGGCTCAAATGCCATAAAACATTCGACAAAATTCTGGGGATTGTCTTCCTAATTTCAAAAGTAAGCACTTACCTAATATCTGAAGTAAGCAGCTAGATGTTTGGCAATTTCCAATATGAAGATAACTTCGCTATTGAATTTCAACCAAAAATTTTCTCATTGTCCATATTCTGGGGTTTCCCAATAAAAAATGAATCCGTTACGTTCAAAATCCATCTGACTTTGGAATCATCAAAGTTCAGCTTTATTTATTATTTACTAGTATATTTTTGTGAAACATATCATAAGCGATATATATTTAAGAGAAATATGAATGAGTAAATCATTTGGACAATGATCTTCTGATGTTTGCTTCCAGATATTTGCTGCTGCTGTGGTTGTTCTTTGCAAAATAGGAGAAGATGGGAGGGTAATTCAGGAATTTATTGAGCTCGGTGCAAAAGCGAAAGCTGCAGCTTCTGAGGCAATGGATGCAGAGGCTGCACTTGGAGACATACCTGATGAATTTCTCGATCCAATTCAGGTTTTTGTTTGTTTGGTTTTGTTCAAAAGAACCTGAAACATAGGAAGATCCTTTATCCATACTGAATCAAAAAATGGGATTCCTCGTCCAATCAAGAATTCCATTGAATTTCTCACAATTGGACATCAAAGAAAAAAGATGCTTGAATTATTAATTGTTTCTCATTAAGCTCTCTCTCCTTCACTCAAATATAAGGAAAAATCTCATAAGTGAACTCATACAATATTGCATTTATTTATGGCGCATCACCGTCTAAAGTCCATTAAACGGTCATTATTGTTTGATAGTATTTGAATTTTAATATTTCTTTACAATTCAGATTAACCTCAAACTTTGTGGGTGTGTGTGCCTCAACGAAACACATCTAACTAAATATAAAAAAGTATTTAGATAATAAAATTACCAAATTACCCCTATAAATATTTCGGGGGTATTTTTATCATTCTAGTTCTTGATAATTATTTTTTTAATATTTTATTTTTGTGCGAGATGGTTAAATGTACACATGCCCCAAGGTTCAGATAAATTGGATTTGTGAAATAAATATTAAAATTCAAATATTGTTAGATAATCATAACCGTTAGATGGACTTTGGATAGTGATATGAGTGGAAGTACTATAGAAATTCACTCCACCATGGCCGGTTCCAAGCCTGTTATACCAGTCCCAAGCCCAGAGAAAGGAGGGTTGTGTTAGGTGGGCAGCCTGTGTAAAACTTTTACTACGTCTGTTTCATGAATCATGATCTAATGTGGAATGGCGGAACATGATTGGTGTTCTTGACTCTAAATAGTTGGGATAAGGCTCGGATATAGGCACACGCACACCCACTCACCCACGGGTCATTCTTTCAACGCTTCTTCTAATCTCTCTTTCTCACACAAATGTCCCTTTCTCTTAATTTACTACACTCTCTATATCTAGTCTTCCCATTCGATGGGCTTCTCTCTAAGTCCATTGTTTCACTTGTTATATTTCTGCCCACCAAAGACCGAGTTGAGATATATTCTTTCAATTTTCTACTATTGATGAGTAAAACTATATACTCTGGCCATGAAAACTGATGTGCTTACTTTTGTTGTATATGCAGTACACATTAATGAGAGATCCTGTAATTCTACCTTCATCGAGGATAACAGTGGACAGACCAATAATACAGAGACACTTGCTCAGCGATAATGTAGTTCTTTCTTGACCTCCATCTTCTTGATATGCTTGTTAATATATGAAATCAACCCCTTACTTACAGTTTCAGTTTCTCTGTCCACCAAAAGATAGAGAATCATGAAACATGATCAAGTTAGTTTATGAAGCCAACTATTTATTTAGTGTAGTTGCTCTGTCAAAATGAAGAAAAAGGCCGGAAAACCAACCATTTAATAATATTTGAACTTGTTTATTGTAATGGCTAACATGTCTTGGCTATGATTGCAGACTGATCCATTCAATCGATCACATCTCACTCAAGACATGCTTATTCCTGATTTAGAACTTAAGGCAAGAATTGAAGAATTCATCTCATCCCGAAATTTGAGGAAACATGCCCAATGATTTGTACTGTACAGCTTTTGTAATATCACCAACATTGCAAGCAAGCTCTTGATTATGTGAATTTTTTTTTTTTTCTAGTATTTATCAGAAGATATGGGATTATTGAAGCAGGACCTAGGTGAAGATGCATCACATTTTTCGCAATTTGAAACAAATTTTGGGCTTGTCGACCCAAGGTGGGGGATTGGTTAAGAATGTGGCTGTGGAGTCATTACTCTCTCTCATGGCAATGCGAAATTGAAACAGTTAATAGAGAGAGAGAGTGCCATGAATCTGCTATGAATCTATTTATAGGCATACAAATTTCTTTTGTCACAACAAAGAGACTTGTTTCTGAATATGTCCATCAAAAGGTGGGCAATGCAAGACGCTCTCTATGCTAATGGTATTATAAGTGGTGGGGTATTTATGCTGTGGTTGAATCTCTCTCTCTCTCTCTCTCTCTCTCTCTCTCTCTCTCTGTACGTACGTACGTACGTACTACGTACGTACGTACGTACGTACGTACTACGTACGTACGTACGTACGTACGTACTACGTACGTACGTA
>NW_006499541.1:380133-406186 GCF_000471905.2 Amborella trichopoda | reverse complement strand
ATATATTTATTGTCAAGCCCACATTTCTACACTATGTAGGCAGCCTCATAGAGACCGTGCCCAAAAATTAATAAATGACTTTGAAAGTAATGGTGATTGATGGGTCGCCAATCTTAAACCCTAAATTGGACTAAACTAACAATCATTTTAAAAAGTAATAGATTTTTAAAGAACAATTGTTTCATGCGGCTGCATCTCATTTGTACAAAATGCGGTCTAGAGGTATAAGGCATCCATCTTAAAGATGGATACAAATAGGTGCTCCATCTAAAAACAATTGTAACTAACGGTCCAAATGTTTTATTAATATAATTATTATTTTTAATTTTAAAATTTTATTTATTTATTCATATGCATGATCTCCACGTTAAAGATTATATATTCTCTGAAAATTAAGATCAAATTATATTTAAAAAATATATTTATTCCAAGCCTGCATTTCTACACGTGCGGGCTTGGCCGCATGCTAATCGCATCTATTTTTAAAAGCCTGAAAACCCAAAGCTCTAAACTTGATAGCATTTTTTGTCATGAATTAAGAAAACCTAAACCCTGTATCCTAAACCCAGAAAGACAATCGACCAGAGACTATAAACTACGAAGTACATGCCTTATGCAATGCTTGTAGTCCAGTAAAGTTCCCCCCAAACTCTGTGAGTGCACCCGTATACATGTATTCCATACTCTTTATTACGTTCATTGCTTAATTTTTTCTCTCTGAGTTCTATTCGTATTTTACACACTCAGAGTTAAGAAATTGCCAAAAGATTATATGCTCCTGTGATAGCATGATAAACAGTTAATCATTAGATGAAGTTTATATTAGGCCTAAGTTTTATGAAAACAAAATAAAGCCTCACCTTAAATTCTTATCCAGAAAACACTTTCGGCAACAAAATTATACTCTAAAATCAATTTCGAACATAGGGAATAAAATTTGAAATTTAAAAAATGGTATAGATCTTACGGATCATTGAACACTTATTTTTAAGGTGAAATGGACGGTCTAGATAATTTGTTACAATGTACACTAGTTTAAAATCCTTTTTTTTTTTTTTTCACAGCCCTAACGTTCAATCCAAGATGAACGACATATAAGTTTTTCAATACTTGAATAGAGTTTTTTAATACTTGAATTGCAATTTTTTATGAGCTATGAGGTGAGACTTTACTTATTTTGATAGGACTGCAGCCCTATCAATCCATTTTCCTTAATCTTTGGATAAAGCCATTTATCTATCGAATAAGAGTTCTTTTAAGACCCCAAATTTTAGGACACAACATCTTCACCTAGCAACTCACCTGTAGAGAAATTTGATGTGCATCCTGTATGTGACTATAAAATAGCCTACTAAGGTTGAACAGGGACTCATACTAGTTGATTATAAAGTAGGATCCAAATTTTCAAATAAAAGAATACCCTTGAGTCAGTCTTTTGCTGGTGCGAGCAAGTCTATAGCATGCTCTCGAAAACTGATAAAAAATAACTTGGGGTTGAAACACATCGAGTGATTTTAAAATCATCGTCGTCAAATTTTTTTTCTAATTAATTGAGGTCAACTACACAAATTATAAATTATGATATACATCTCTGCTCTATTAAAAGAAATACCCTCAATAAGACCATAAGTCATTTTTTTTCTCATTACTTCCGATCTTTTTGCGCCTACCCCATGCCTTTTTTTAAACCATCTATTGGAACTAAGTTGCACCTCCTAATAGTTGGATCTATGCCACACATAGCTAGCCTATATAAATCTAATCTCTCTCATCTCATCGTCTATTTACACCACACTTAAATTTTTCCGAATGTATTCAATCTCCTTAATCTAAAATGGGTCCAAATTTTCAAAAAAAAAACAAAAAAACAAAAAAACAATCCTAAGTAAGTATTTTATTGGGGTAAGTGTACCGTGTGCCCTTCAGAGAGATGGCTAAAAATATAAGCTGCTATGATTGAACAAAGGCTCATCTTAGTGATTATAAAATGATCCCAAATTATTTTTAAAAAAGCTGAAGTCTGCTACCAGGGAATAATCTTCATAGTGTGCTCTGGACAGTTGGGTGTACCCACCAAATGAGAGAATATTTTTCTTGAGAGAGTGGAAGAGAGACCAGAATAGATTAGTAGTGCACGTCACATATCCCTTCAAGGAATATCAGGCCAATTTTTTAATGTAAGGGAAGAGATCACATACAACGCATTCACAATAGTGACAATATTCAGACAGCTATTAAAGTCAATGGTTAACCAGTGAATCTTTCAGCACACCTGATCTAGCAGGAGAAAACAATCGATACTAGATCTATAACAGTTTCATAATGTGAGGAAAAAGAGAGAAGAGAAAACAATCCTCTATAGATCTAAGTCAGTTTCATAATATGGAGAGAGAAAAATGATAGTGAAGAAAAACCATCCATAATAGATCTAGAACAGTTTCAGAATGGGGGAGAGAGAGAGAACTATAGAAATAACTCTCCTTGGAGAAACCATCCGTAATAGTTCTAGAACAGTTTCATAATGTAGGGAGATAGAGAGAACTATAGAAATAACTCTTTCTTTCTGGAGATTTCCTTCCCCCAATTTACAGGGCTTAAGAAAAAGATCATATGCATCAATTTAAAACACTTTTTAGTAGATCAGTGTTAGCAATGCTTTTAAACGCGGCTCGGTCCTTGGACTCAGCCTTGGCCCGAGCAGAGTAACTCCGCCGAGTGCGAGTGGGCTCAGACGAGGTGCTGTTTGTTTTGTTTCTCGTAATATGCTCAAGTCGCACCAGGGTACTCGGCTCGGCAAGGGGCAAAGTCCGAGTGGATTCCACGGGGTAGTGAAAACATGAGTGAAAAACTTGGGCCTGCAAATCTTAAAATTTTCAAGAATTTATCAACCTCTCGACGCAATGATGAAAGGAACCAAGGAAAATATCATTCATAACAGATCCACAAGAACAAAGAGAGAGACTACTTCTCAACAACTATTGATCTACTTGCAATAATATTAAAGGAAGAAACCCCTAAAACGATTTCCATAACACTTGCAGTTTTACATGATAAAAGAAATTTGATATAACAGCAAAGGAAGAAACCATCCATACTAGAGAGAGAACATCAAATAAAATCCACAACTTCTTCAGAATTACTCAGAGAAAGAGAGACAAAGATCCATCTAAGGTTACAACTTTTACGGAGAGCCAATTCCATAACTTAGTGCTTCTTCAAGAACCCTTCAGCCATCTTCATATAATCTCCATATCCACCCTCCTTAGCATCCCCTGAGTGTGAATTTTGCGAAGGTTCGTTGAAGAACCCTTGAGCCATCTTGATATAATCTCCATATCCACCCTCCTTGGCACCCCCCGAGTGCGAACTATGCGAAGGTTCATTGCTCGAATGATCAGAGCCATGAGAACCAGTCACCGAGTGGCCACCGGGTTTAGTGCCTGAACCGCCATGAGTCTCTTCATAGTTGTGAAGATAAGTCTCTGCCTTCCCCAAATATTTTCCAATGCTCTTCTGTTCGAGCTTTCCGTAATGGCTGGCCGCTTCAACAAGATCAGCCGCTGCGCCGGCTACCTTTCCTTTGTTTAAATTCTCAGTTTTATGGCTCATGGCTGATTTTGCAGCATCTGCAACAACTTTCGCGCTTGAAAAGAGCTCACTTCCTGAGGCCACATGGTGATTGTGCCCCTTCTTTCCCTCTCTAAGTTCATGATCCATGGCAAATAGTTCAGGGTCTAGTGAGAGAACCTCTCAGTTCAGATGAGATATAAAGGGAGAATTGTAATTTAGCAAAGATCGGTCCTGTGACTTGGGTTTCTCCAAAGTTTCAGTTTCTAGAGAGAAGAAGATGGGCTTGGAGTGAAATCCAGAGATAGAAACTCCTAATATATGATATGGAGAGAGAATTGTGATCTAGAGAAGATGGGGTCTCTGAATTGGGTCACTCCAAAGTTTCTATCTATTGAGAGAAGATAATGGAACTGGGGAGAGATCTGAATTGGGTCAAATGGGTTCTCTCCCTCTACAAAGGTTACTTATGGATAGCTTTGTGGAGGCCTGCATATAGAAGCAAGTGGGTGCAGTTGACTCTGCACAGAGGGTCTTGTTTCAGTGTTTATAACGCGTTAAGGCAGAGTACTGGAGGAGCAATCGTGAGTTCTTTTTATGTGGCTGGAGGAACTCAACGCGTGGGATCTTTGGATCACAATAAATCCTTCCATCTTTTCCATTTCTCACTTTTTTGGGTAGATAAGTGCGGAATATTAAATGCCCTATCCATCTTTGAGAAATATTCATTGGTTTAGTGGTCCTCCACCATGACCTCAAACCCATTCCAAATGAATTTGTTCCTCTCTGGTTTTTGGATAAGAAAGCCTTGGTTTGTTTTTATAGTGAAATTTATGTCGACCTTGTTAATTCTCCTGTCATTTTGGTCTGGTGGTCCTCACTCACGTTTTCTTTTATTTTTTTTATGGTAATATGTTTTAAGCATCGTATTGTATATTATATATATTTTTTAATTTTATGATTTTTATGGTTTGATGCTAAAAGCATCCAAAGGTTCGATGTTCAAAACATCGGACCGCCTTGAACCCTCAAAAAATAAGATTTAAGGACAGTCCGATGTTTCCAACAAAACATACCACTTTAATAGGTGAAATCATAATTGGAGCACATTGAGGGAGCTATGTTACCAAATCTTATTACATCTTAATTGGTAACACATGTTGGAGTACTTATGCATGTACATCAACACGACATATCCATGCTATTGAAAAGGGTGGTCCAATGTCTGGGATCATGAGTAGACCTTATTTTTTTAGGCGGTCCGATGTTTCGGACATAGACCGACTAAAGTGTAAGCCGGTTTGATTTTTGAAAAATCGGACCACCTTACAAAATTAACTTTTGATGTTTTTAACATTGAACTGACCCATAAATATCATAAAATCAAACAAATAAATTTAATATGTGATCCGATATTTAAAATATCAGACTTGAAGCGAAAAAAAATGAAAAATCAGGGGGTTCAGTGCCGCAACATAAATATGTCATATTTTTTTACCATCACACAATAACGGTCAAACAAAATGGAACGGACAACATATCCCCTTTTTTTTCCTTTACTTAACAAGCCTTGATTTTTTCTATAGATAAGAAACCTTGAGCCTTGATTTTTTCTATAGATAAGAAACCTTGAGCCTTGATTTTTTCTATAGATAAGAAACCTTGAGCCTTGATTTTTTCTATAGATAAGAAACCTTGAGCCTTGATTTTTTCTATAGATAAGAAACCTTGAGCCTTGATTTTTTCTATAGATAAGAAACCTTGAATATTTTTTTAAAAAAACTTAACAGGCCTTGATTTTTTCAGGGTATGGTTTGGTGCTTACACCTCAACAAACCCTCTCTCTCTCTCTCTCTCTTTGGTTTGGATACTCGACATGGCCGAGCCGTCTCAAGTAGAGTCTGGCCAAGCAAAAAATGTTAAAAAATTAAAAAATACGAAACAAACCCAAAGTAGAGGAAAAATATGTTCGAGATAAACTTAAACAAAATACATCTACAGGAGATGGAAAAATAAACTGGATTTTGAAAAGATCAAGTTGTGATGGGGAGTACTTTAAAAATAATCCAAAATGAGGAAAAATATAAAAATAAGTATTCAGGGCCAAAACGCTTTCCAACTTTTGTTAAAAAGACAGAAAACATAAAAAAAACACATTACAAATAAATGTTTTATTTCGGATTTTTATATTTTTTCATTTTTTTTTTTTTTTTAAGTATCCTCGAGTTGGATCACCCAACTCGGGATACTCAGACTCGCTAGGGTGGCAAGTCGAAGTTACTCAAGCAAGTCCGAGCTGGGTCAGCCGGAGTTTCTCCACACTGATGCGAATGTAAATCAGTAAAATCACCTAAACAAGCATTATGCAACACTCAGGCCCAGATCTCCTTCTGTCAATCATTTCCTGGCCAATTCATAGGACCTTTCTCTTGGTTGTGAAGCTGGGGATACTTGACCACAAAATCTCTCACCCCATGCCCCTTCACCAGCAATCTCTACAAGAACAATCTCCTCCTCTAAAGTGGTGAAACCAGTTTCTATCTCTAACTGTTATATCTCTCCTATAAACCTTTGAAACAAGCTTAAAATAAGTGTGACAATCCTTGCACACTCTCAAATTCTTCACAATTCTTATGACTTCCCCTTCTTGAATCTTTAGAAGCCCAAAAGCCAGAGCAAGCTTCTCACTGTCATACATTAGAGAAGTTTCTCTCTTCTTCCTCCACATCATAAGAAACCATCTCTGTGTCTACTACATAACCAGCAAGCCTCAACTCTCTCTCTACATCACTCGACATCCTAAAAATCTCTTTTGAAACCGCCCTCCCAACTATGAATTCATAGACCACATTCTCTATTTCTATTGAGCTACACCCGGGTTGCTTTCGAATACCTCTAAGTTTCATAGTTTCTCCCACTAGAGCAACATCATTCCACCTATGAGCACGGGCGTAGAGGTTAGAGAGAAGGACATAATTCTCACCGTTTCCGGGCTCTAATCGGAGGACGTTCTGGACTGAGAGCTCTGAGAGATCGGTTCTTCCATGAATCCTACATGCTCCATGCAGTGATCTCCAAACTATGGCATCTGGTTCAACGGGCATGGACTCAATCAAAGCCATGGTCTCTTCTAATAAACCAGCTCGGCCTAGAAGATCAACCATGCATCCATAGTGTTGAATACATGGGGTCATGCTGAATTCACCTCTCATCATGGCCAAGTACTGGTAACCTTCATAAACCAGGCCCTCAGGGCTGCAAGCACATAACACACCAAGAAATGTCACCCCATCAGGCCTGATATGGCCATCACCCACCATCTCTCTAAAGAGTTTCAGAGCTTTTTCACCATAGCCATTCATGGCCACGTCTGATATGATGGCATTCCATGTGTACACATTCCTATGCCTCGTGCCATCAAACACCACCATGGCCTCATCTATGCTCCTGCATTTTGCATACATGTCAATTAGTGAAGTACCCGCAAAGACATTTACAGTTAAATTCCTGGATTTTGTGTTTTCATGAACCCATTTCCCCTGGTTCAAAGCACCCAAGTGAGCACAAGCAGAGAGAACACCAGTCACCGTGGTCTCAGTCGGCTTGAACCCAGAAATTCGCATCTCCGAAAACAAGTTCAGAGCATTCGACAACTCGCGATTATGGGTATAACCGGTGATCATGGCGTTATAAGAAACGGAGTTCTTTTGGGTCATTTCATCAAATATTTTGCAGGCCGAAGCCATGGATTTACAGGGAGAATACATGTGAAGGAGGGCAGTGTCTGTGTACACATTGGAATTGAAACCCAGGTGTATGATATGGGTATGGATGGATTGGCCAATATAGAGAGAGAAGGTTTGGGCACATGAGGAGCTGAAATGGTTTGGTGGTAGGCTAAGATGGCCTCATGGGGTTGGTGGTTGTGGGTGTGGGTTCTGATGAGGGAGTTGAAGGCAGGTGTGTCTTGGGGAAGAGAGAGAGGAGGGAAGAATTTGGGCATGAGAGGGAGTGGGGGAAGATGAGGGAGGTGGTAGTTTGGGAGAGAGAGGTGTAGAGAAGGGAGATTGGGTGGGTAGTAACATGGAGAGAAGGTTAGAGGGGGATAGTGGAGGTCTATCCAGTTTGGTTGGGGTTGGTAGTTTATCGTAACATTTTAAGATTCGAGAGAGACAAGGTTGGTTGTTTAAGGTAAATTGTAATTTACGTAAATATGAAAACAATATGGTGTCACAATATGATATCTTGAATTTTATTTTTATTATAGATAAATAATTTATTTTTTATTAAAATATTTAAAAATAAATAAATAAATAATATATAAATGTATTATTTATTTTTAATACAATGAAGTTACAATCACTCTTGCTTATCCGATTTTAAATTATACAATTGTGAGTATGTTAATGACTAGACTTAAAGTCCCAAATAATTTTTTTTGAATTTTGTAACATATCTTAAATCATCCAATTTGACATTCAACCAATTAGTAGTAATTGTGACATCTTTGTAACAAAAATAAATGATCTCCTGATATACAATCCAAAACAAAAAAAAAAACAAAAAGGATAAAAGTCTAGAAGAGGCTTCAACTTTGTGCTATAGAAGCAAGGAAACCCACCCCACTAAGCCTAGTGTAGGTAAAGGACCCCTTCCTCACTAAATTACCGATAAACAAAAAACATGGGGAAAAAAGTCTACAAGAGGTTACAACTTTGTGCTATAAAAGCAAGGAAACCCACCCACTAAGGTTGTGCTGATGCAAAATTCTTCAATTGATAACACTTTGATAACACAGGACATGACAAAGGATCTTTAAGTTTTAAAAGTAGTTTATTTTGTAAATTATCTAGATTATTTGTTTATAATTTTTTTTCCAACTCAATTTATATATATTTTTAAGCTTTAAGTTTCAGAATTAGGTATGAGAATAAATTTTGAGTTATAGTGAAATTTTTCATCCCAAAATTACAACTTCAATAGATTTTTGAGGTATATCTTGCTTTAATTATTTAGAATGGCATGAAAAATGTTTTGGAGAAAAGGCAGGCGTTGTGTATCAGATATAGGCATGTTAACATGTTACTTGAGCTTCCGAGGGACTATAGTGTATAGCAGGTCCATTGGGCAAAAGACAGGCGGTGTCTATGATTCATAGTCTGTTGCCTTGTGATTTGTTTCGAAAGAAAAAACCAAAAGTAGATTTTGAGCTCTTGAAACCCCATTATCCTAAAACCCTAAATTTGTTTCTCCACAACCCAAATTCGATGGTCAATATTGGAGCAACTTTTTAGCTACAAAGTGGTGTACTTTATTTCTCTACTTTTTTTTATTTCTTCAGATTTTCCTAGTGATGATTAAATATTATTTGAGAGGTCTAGGTTCTAATAAGTTCCTTGCTGTTTTGGTCATGGAACCAATGTACAGTTTAGTCCCATTGGCTAATACCAATTCCTTTTAAATATGGTATGTGGGAAATATTAACTACAGAATATGGGAATTGAGCTTAGGCCGTAGCATTGCAAATCATCAAGCACTAACCAATTAAGCCAAGTTTTTTTTTCTAACATCTTTTTGCAGTAAAAAATTTATACTTTTAATAATTTAAATTCATATTTGTTATAAGTACCTGGTTTCTATGCGGCCACACCTGCATATGTAGAAATGTGGGCCTATTAATAAATGTACTTTTGGAGATGGATTTTTGGACTTCATTTTTAAGGACATGTAATCTCTAACATGAAGATCCTGAATATGAAAAAATAAGTAAATTTTAAAAACTAAAAATAATAATTCTAGTAAGAAAACACTTGGACCATTAGTTTCCTTAGTTTTTAAATGGAACACCTATTTGCATCCATCTTTGAGATAAATGCTTTACACTTTTTGGACCGCATATGTAGTCATGCGGTCCAGCCCGCATGAAACAATTTTCCTTGTCATAATCACATTATGAAATGTAAACCACAACTGAGTTCACTTAATGCTATGATGAGTAATCCTTTTCAATAATTTCCATCGTCTTTTGTTATGGTCAACTAGAAAAACAACAAGCATTTGGTTATAATTGCTCAAAAAAAAAAGAAAAGAAAAGAAAAAGAAGAAAGCTTTTAGTTTTCAAAACTCAAACGTGTTTTGGAGTTGTATTATTAAATAAAATTAACATAATTAAATAAAACCAATGAAATCAAACATTAAAGAGTTATTAACGAGGAGTATAGTTATGAATGCAACGTTTGGACTGGAAAGATAAAAAGGGTTAGGCTCGTTCAAAGGGGGGAAAAAGAAACAAAATAATTTTTTTTTTTTTTTGTAAGTAATAGTAGTATCATATTTTTGTATTTTTTATGTGAGCATTAACTTTATGACGGATCTACATACGTCTAGTTGTGTTACCCACTACCCTCATCACCTATGCCTAGATACTATTTTCAGTTTCATAATTTCCCTTTAATACATGACTAGTTAACAACCATGTTATGTATGTGCTTGACATGTTCTTTGTTTTTTTGTGCTTTATATTTTTTGTTGCTTCACCCGAGTTAGTTTGAAACTTATCATTTAACCAGCAATTATAAATGAAAATTATAAAGTTTATCTATTTTCAATTGGAAAAAAAACATAAATTTGATATGTAACCCCCTTATTTTAAATTGACATAATTGAGAATTTGCAAAATGAAAATTTTTAAATATTTTTATTTGAGATTTTCAAAAAAAAGAAAGAAGGTATTATACTATTGTTTTTTTTTCCACACAAATGAGGGTTTATGCCAGTGAATTCATCAAATAGGGTCGGGAGTCACCGATACAGACCGAGAATCCATGAAGACATACCTGATTCCTAGTCTAAATTGAGAATCACATTTGTTTCCCACATACTCACTATGTTTATTCTTCGAAGTGGGTGAGTTTGTCAAGGAGCTAGACAATCCGAATCACCCAAATCACCATGTTTCCATCCTCTCTCTTTTTTTAAATTATTTTTCATATTTTCAATTTTTCAAAATTAAAAATATAATTTAACTTTTTTAGAACAATTTTCACACCAAAGAATTCATCCAGTTTACCCATCCGGTCCAAATATTCAGAAGGCTAGTCTCTCAGCCAATTCGGTGTACAGCACCAATTTTTTTTTTTTTTTAGAACAATTTTCGCACCAAAGAATTCATCCAGTTTACCCATCCGGTCCAAATATTCAGAAGGCTAGTCTCTCAGCCAATTCGGTGTACAGCACCAATTTTTTTTTTTTTTAGATAAGTCATTTATGATGACAAACCCCTACCTATTTTTGAAATAGTCAATTTTTTAACTGAAACTCAAGCTGTACTACCATCACGACCTAGCCGCATTCCCCATACAGCACCGCTTGCAATTTTTTCCAATTCCCACTAACTTGTCATGAATTTAATTGGAAGTTTGTTTCTTTTCATGGCCATCCATAGCATTGACGCCATTGCCATGTAAGACCATTGGCCACAATTTAATTTTTATGCATTTATTAGTGAATACAAGACCCTCACTCTAAGGAAGAGCGTGGCAACGGAGAACACCGGAGATTTACTCCTTCTAGCAAAGGACCTATGAAGGATATCTTTTTTTCGTCTTTTTTTTTTATCTCAAATTTTGAGCTCCATATTTTCAACAGAAAAAAAGAGACAAAAAGATATAATATCATTATATACATTTTATTTTCTTATTTATTGTTTTTTTAATATGTTAAAATAAGATATTATAATGTAGTAATATTATGCTCGGTTTCTATGCAGCCAAGCTTGCATATGTAGAAATACGGGCTTCGTTAATAAATTTATTTTTGAGATGGATTTTAAGATTTAATTTTTAAAGACATGTAATCTCTAACATGGAGATCATGAATATGAAATAAATAAAGTTTAAAATTTATAAATAATAATTCTAGTACGAAAACATTTAGACCATCAATTTCCTTTGTTTTTTAGATGGAACACCTACTTGCATCAATCTTAAAGATGGATGCTTTACACTTTCTGGACCACATATGTAGAAATGTGGTCCAGCCCGCATGAAACAATTTTCTATAATAAAAACATTTAATGTCATTATATTATTATGGGGTGTGGTTTACATAAGGCTGAGGCCTTAAACAATCAAATGAAGGTGCACTTTTAAATGTTGTCGAATGATGTTGTTTCAATATTGAAAATCCTTGTGATGACTTGAGAATCTATTTTCATGTCTAATTATAAAATTTAAAGCTTCAAAAATAGTATAAGATCAAGCAGATCTATAAACACTTGGAAATCTTGAAAATTGATGGTCCATAAAGTATAATACAAGATTCTCTATTTTCAAAACTTTGAAATCCATTTTTTTCATGTCAATACATCTTGAAGTCGAGATGATTGATTTGAGGCTTTTTGGGCACCGAAACAACCTCTTTTAGCGAATTTTTGAGGTACGTCTATATTTGATTGTTTAGGGCCCCACCCTTACATAAATGGTTTCCAATTATTATTATTTTTATAATATTATATTATTATCTTGGTGTATGAACATATTTTTATACCAATATTGTAATATTACAATTTTTTTGTTAACAAATCATGATATTAAATATTATGATATTATATTTTTTTAAAATTATTATAATTATGATATTATAATATAATTTCAATATTTGTATATAATATTATTACCATTATTTTTTTGAATTTTTTATTACTAAAATGGTAAGAAATTAATATTTACTTAAATAAATACACATACCCCCTAAAATTGGACTTTCTAAAAACCTCCTCCCAACCACTTTTTGTATTGCAACTTTTACCGCAAAACAAACTTTTATAGTAAATACCCCCCAAAATAAAAAGTTATAGTTCTTTAAATGAAAATGTCATTGTCCTTACATTTGGCATCACATCCCCGTAAGCGCTTAATGACCAAAGATGGTTTGACACATATTCTTTTTGGACCAGTACCCATGTCAATAAGCTCCCTGTCAGACTGCGACAAACAAGTACCAAACCGATGGCACATATTGCTAAACCACAATTTCACTTGCCGAACCGAGATCGATATACTTGCTACAGGATCACCATACAACATTGGCGGATTGACATCACCTTCTACCTGATGGACAACACACAATGCCGGGTCGAGTGCACCTCCTGTCGGACTGAGTGGATACTATGCCTGATCGAGTGCATAATATGTCAGACTGGGGCGTGGATATAACTAAAGGGAGGGCATTTTGGTAGTTATGTGACATTCTTTTTGGATTCGGGGGTATTTGTTAAAAATTTTTGTTTTGGGGTAACAATTGTGAAAAAAATTTTGGTTGGAAGGAGGTTGTCTAGAAAGTCCAATTTTGGGGAGTATATATAATTTTCTCAATATTTTATTATAAATAATAATATTCTGAGTGGAACATATTTTGTCATTCATATATTACTCATATTTTAGTATTTGTATTTAAGAATAGTATAGTAATAGCTAGACAACATAGATATAGTCGTATAAATACATATGACAATATTTTTAAATAGTAAAATATAAAATTAAAATAAATTTATGTACATATCTCCCCAGAATATTGTGATAAAAAATAAGAAAAATTTGCTTCAATTTTCAAATTTTGGTTCATAACTCATTTTTTTACTTTTAAAAAAAAAAAACCCAAATTGCCCCTTCTTGTATCTTCGAGATCCGAAATTCCTATGGTAATTTCATGAAAATTCATATTTTGAAAATTGGAAAGTTCTTCTAGTTCCACATCCCACTGTTGGTGTACCGTGGGAATAAAAAGAATTTGAGGTTCTTAAATCCTAAAAATTTAAATTTGGAGAATCCAAATGCAAAAGCTTTGGGTTTTAAAAATATGAAACTTTCAAATTTTGGATTTATAAATATATTATATTCTAAATAGCAAATCTTCAAAATCCAAAATTTTATCCAAAATTTACAAACTTCCAACTTACTAAATATGAAAGAATACATTTGAAAGAACTTAGAGGTGGCTCCAATAAGAGACATGATGAGGAAAGTAGATTTAGGTGGGCTGCCCATATACAGCGGGGACCCAATATAGGGCCGGTTAGTAAATGCGATTTTTTTTTTTTTGGGTTAATCAATGGGGATATTAGTCCACTACCCGTTTTATTAAAAATAGCAAAAATATGTTACATGAACAATTCTTATACAACCCTTGGCAAGGGAATACTAGCAACATCAGATAAAATGAAAGGCGTTACAAAATCTGAGGGGCCAGCACGCCAAACCGTTGCTTCATTCATAGAAACTGCAGCCTTGGCCAAGACATCAAGAACCAAGTTGGCCTCTCTATAGATATGCGAGATCTTCCAATGATTACCAACAAAAGAGCCAAGCTTTGAATTACAAATATCCACCATTGTGCGCAATCTCCAAGGAGGACTACAACGACGACTTATGGAATCAACAAGAAGCTTGGAGTCACTTTCAATAATACTAGGTAGTCATTTTAGCTCCTTTGCTAGTGAGAGCCCCTTCTCCAATGCATAGAATTCAGTTGTGTTATCAGAGTTATTCCTCAACAAGGATGCAAAGGCCGCAATGAATCCACCTGCATCATTTCCCCCACAACCAATGCTACATGGATTACGCCTGGAAGCCCTGTCAATGTTGAGCTTGAAGAAACCTAAAAGAGGTGGCAGCCACACCAAAGCCTTAACCTAATGCAAAATATGTTGCAAGAGTTGCTCCCTAAGTGCACTTGGCCCCCCCAAGGACACGAGCATTTATCTCCATCAAAAATTTCTCAAAATGGTAATGGATTATATACTATTCCAAACATACTGCATACTTGTGGATCAAAATCTAAATTTGATCCAATCGGCCATCAGAGTAGCTATGGTTTGCTCAAGGGGAAAACACTTCCCGAATCTATTGAGAATGGATCTCCATATCAAATTAGAGTATGTGCATTACACCATAACATGATCCGGAAATTTTTCCTCTTAGGCACACAATGGGCAAATAGAAACTAAAGCGAGGCCCCTTGATTGAAGTAATGATGAAGTAGGTAAACTGGAATACAAAGGTAACCATGTGAACCATTCCACCCATGGAAGAGAAGGCGTAGACCACAAGATTATGAGGACAGGTTTTACAGGCTCATCCCTTTTGATGTACTCCCAAACCCTCCTCACTGAAAAAATACCATCGGCCGCATGGATCCAAACAAGCTGATCCTCAAATGAATGGATATGTAAAACATTAGATAGTACTTCTTGGGAGATATGGTCCAAGAAGGAGGGGAGAAGATTCCATTTGAGAGGTGCACATTCTAAAAAATCAGATACTTTTGCCAAGGCTTAAGAACCAAGAAGCAAGAGAGAATTCGTACTATAGACTATTCTGATAACTATAGTTCGGCCCATAAATTAATGTGCCTACTATTGTCAACCAACCATTTAACATTAAGTTGCAGCCTATTTATACCCAAAACTATAACACATCAGGCATGTAAGCATATTACAAACTTAGCCTTCCAAATCGTGGTGTAGCAATAGTAACTATAATTGAAAAATCTTGCTAAGAGAGTAGATAAAAATGACTCTCAAAGCAAACTTCATCGTACCAGCTACATTAAAGTCTAATACATGACGCAAACCCAATCCCCCCTCTTCTCTTTTCAGGCATAGCTTATTCCAATTTACAAGATGCAATCCCTTATTTTCAATAGTCCCTGCCCAGAGGAAATTACACTGCAACCTCTTAATGATATTACAAGTGCGCCCTGGTAGAATAAAAAGCAGCAGCCAATAAATAGTAGATGCGATTTGGTTTAAGTAAAAGCCTTTAAAAGGACAAAGAGAATGCCCACAAGAACATAGATAGAATTAATGAGAAAAAATATGAACACTGATATTCATATTGAGGGTATAACCCTTGATAGAGTAGAATATTATAACAAAATAACTTACCTCAAATAGTTAAGATAAAACTACGATGATGACGACGACGACTCAACGAAGAGCTAAATTATTTGATACTTAAAAAATGACAGAAAATAGGTACGGCTACTTTCCTCCTAAATTTGGGTCTTAGGTTTTGCAGGAATAATAAATGGAAAATGGTTTGATAGGGTTGCATCCCTATCAAAATAAATAAACATCATCTCATAATTCATCAAAAATTACAAATCAAGCATTGTAGAACTTTTATATAGATATCTTCGCTAGAACATTATGATTGTGAAAAAAAGAAAGGATTTTAAGCTCTAAAGTTGTGTATATTGTAATAAACTATTTAGACCGTCTATTCCACCTTAAAAATAAGTATTCATTTATCCGCAAGACCTCTACCATTTCTTAGTTTCAAATTTTATTGACGGTGTTGTTGGAAATTGATTATAGATCCATGAGATTTCCATTACCGTGACTTTATTTTTGTTTTCATAAACCTTAGGCCTCGTAGAAACTTCATCTGATGGTGTTGTTGGAGATCGTGTGGAGATTTCCATTACCGTGGCTTTATTTTTGTTTTCATAAAGCTTAGGCCTCATCCATAGTAAATTGACGATATGCTCCGGCGGGAATATGAAATCGTTTTACTATAAATCGAGTGGTCCCTGGTGCCCGAGAGAAGAGCGCGATCCATACGCATCAGAAAGAGAGAGAGAGACATCACTTCCTCTGTGTGTGTGAGAGCGAGAGAGAGCACTTCCTGGTTTTAGAGAGAGAGAGAGAGAGGGGTTCGTGTCTCAAAGGGAGTGACATATTCCTCTCATCATCATCCTCTCTCACTCTACTGTCTTCAAGTGAGCTCTGCAACTTGTGCTTCCAATTCACATCCCCAGCAATAAAGAGAGGGGAGAATGGGGAAGGGAAGGAAGCCGATCCCGCTTCTCTACACTCAAAACTAGAGATAGAAAGCAAGGTTCTAGAGAGAGAGATTGTGTGTGCGTTTGTAAATTTTGGAGAATGGGGAGGCGAAGGAAGCGGATCCTGCCCTGTGCTAAGAATATTGGTCTGCCTCTGTTCTACGCGTACTGGGTGCCTCCTGTGATTGGAGAGGAGAACTCAGAAGAAGAACCAGGCGAAAAACAGAGAGGAAATGAACAACGCTTCATTGTTCTTGGAGGAGGATGAGGCGACAGCCGTACTGGTCTCCAAAACACCCTATTGATCGCCCAATTCGACTTTGCTACCAATTCTCTCTCTGAACCAGTCAGTCTCTAAAACTCTTTGTGTGTCCTTAGATGTGATGCAGATTTATGCGTTTTATTTTTTTAGAGTTTAGGCATTTAATTCATCAACTTATTCATTGATGGTTACTCCCAGTTATTTTTTGTGATGATTTTGAGCCTATTTTCATGAGTATTTCTGGTGTATTTTCATCCTTCACTCTTTGCATGAGGAAATAAATTATTTAGGTTAATCTGAAACTGTCTCTTCTTTTTGCCCCTTTTTTTTTCTGGTTCTGAAAGAGAATTAAGAGGCATTAAGTGTAACCACTCAAGCTGATAAAATTAGTATTATTATCTATGAACGGAATTGAGCAATATAATTGAAAAGTAAAGATTGTCAATAACCGGCGCTATACTTCCAATGGGGATGGCATTGCTCGTATTCACGGTCTCTATGAAGTAATGGCAGGTGAACAAGTAGAATTTGAAGAAAGTACAATAGGCATTGCTCTGAATTTCAATCAAGGTTTCAAAAGAAATATTCAAATATATACATATATTTGCTGTCTGAACGCACATATATGCATATATTTGTGTTAATTTTGTAATCTATTGCATTTGAAAATATTGTAACGTACCTTTTTATATATAAACATATGTCATATCGCATGTTGAGAATAAACTTGTTCACAATTTTTCAAAATTCAAAACATACAAAATTTAAAAGTCTAATAGGCTATGTATTAGTAACAGTCTCCAATTCTCCATATTCCATAATAACATGGACTCGAAGTCTCCAACTCTCAAAGTCTTTAACAAACTTACATAAGTATAAAACCAAACACCAAAATAGTCCAAAAAGGCAAAAAGTTTAACATCCAAATGTCTAAAGTCCAAATCGAGATGGTGCAATTACGAAAGAAGAAGATAGAGGACATATGCATTTCTTCAATCATCGTCAATAAGAATCAGAATCAACATCGTTATTGCTTGCATTTGCATTGGAATCAAGACCGTCATCATCAGAATCATCACCCTCTTCAACATATTGCTCTTCTTCTGCAGTTTCTTCTAAATCTGCCTCCTCCTCCTCTATCTCCCTCTCCCTCATGAGTGTGAAGTACCAGTAGAACTCGTTGCTCGAGTGGCCCGCCTAGGAATCAGAAGCTCGACTCGAAGCCTTCTCGATCATTTCCCAAGTCAAACCCTCCCTGGGGAATACCTCCTCAGTACCATGGTCTCCGACGAGCGAATCAGAAGCATTATTCATATCTTTCGAAGCAATGTGATCCTTCTTTTGTTGGTTACTTTCTTCGAGCCTCTGATTCTCTCTAACAAAAACCAAGTCATTGAGCTTCCTTTATTCGAGCGTGTTTCTTCTCTTTATATGCACCTATAAGAAACAATGCATGAGTACTAGGCTACTGGTCTACTTTTATTACTATTACTAATTAAGTCATATGTCAGTAAACTATTATATCATCTGTTAATATGTTTGTATCTATTCACTCTTATGAATCTATATTATAAAAATGAACTTGTAAAAAAAAAGAAAGAATATACAATACCATTTCAAACGAAGTGGGCAACCTTCTGGAGGTGTAGAGCACTACTCCCATGTTGTCTCTACCATTGGGCTGCAATATGTGGGCAACCCTTATAATTAATTTACTTATTTAACATTATCATAAAAAATTTTAGGAACTTGAAAGAAATTTTCAAACAAATATACAAAATATATTATTATTACCTGGTTCGTGTTTGCTTATCTATCTTACTGCCATATCTTTCCCGAATGACATCAAAGCACACTTGTATGAATGAGCTGTTCAATTGATATCTAATCTTGGATATTTGGATCGGGAACTAATCTCGCAAGGACTCATTAAAACCATCTATAGTTGTATCTTTTGCCTCAATATCAACATCAACATAAAAGAACTTGGGGTTCAAGTAGTACCCTGCATGCAATGGTCTATGGAGCTTCTTATCCTACTTGTCATCTATAATCTCCCAAATTGGGTCGTACCTCATCATTGCCCAAATTATCTACAATCTCCTTCTTAGCTCCTTCAATCCCTCTTAGCTTCTTCAAGTGCATCATATATAAAGTCCATAGAGGGCTTATCAGCATCAACCAAAAGCAAGACCTTCACCAAAGGTAAAAATACTAGTATCGCATGCTTTACCCCATGCGAAAAATATTAAGAAAGAATAATATCCCGTGTCTTCTTTCCCTTGGCATCTTTAGACCACCTACACGTACTCCAATCCTCTAAAGCAAATATAGCTCTTAGTAGTGTTTTGCATAACTCATATGGAGTTGAGCCTTTCAACCCTGACCCAAATTTCCCAATTGCTTCCAACATTGTATGGAAGCTATTCTCTGTGGGGGGCCTGGGAATTCACGGCCACCTTACCCTCCTTTGCAAGTGGTGTTGGAGACTCGCCACTCAGCCTGACAACCTTTGGCACCTCATCCTTCGATCCAATTATCGACTTTCTGCTTTGCCTTGGTCCTTACCAGAAGCTCATCCCCATAGTGTTTCCGGGTTTTGGCAGTCCATCTCACACTCTCTCCACAATTTCTTAGCCCATATCAGGTTTTTTCCCAGGAACAGGCGAAATGTGCGATTCTGGCTTGATCTTTGGGTGGGAGATTCTTCCCTTTCCATCCAATTCCTTCTCTCTCCTGCCTTGCTAGAAATCCCCAGGCATCGAGAGGAACTCCGTCCGGTTTCGGGCACCTCCACTTCTTGGAACCCTGAACTTCACCGGCTCTTACGAGACGAGGAACCTTCTCAGTAGCCTCTCTTTTTCGTTTCCTCAATCACCCCCAACCTGAACCCTCAGGAACCTCCTCTACCAATCCTTCGGCTCCGAGGGCTTGGAACCCTTTGATCCCTCATAGTTACCTGTTATTTAACTGGCTCGCCTTGTGGGGAAGGGTCCTCACCATATATCAATTACAGAGACACGGCTTACAAACCCCCAGTAGGTGTGTTATGTGCCTCTCTGTAGAAGAGACAATTGACCATCTCTTTATGCATTGCCCTCTAGCTTCTAACCTATGGTGTGACTCCAACTTTTCGATTTGCTATGGGTCACTCTCGAATCCATCCCTAGTCTCTTCAAGCTCTGCTCTTTCCTCCCCTGACCTAAAGCCGGTAGCTTACTCTAGAAAGCTATAGTCGCAGCAACCCTTTGGACAGTTTGGGAGGAGCACAATAACAGGGTTTTCCAATGAGTTATGGCACCAATTCACAAACTCATAGAGACCATTCAGGGCACGGTAATTTTTTGGGCCACAAATCACAAACACTTCAAAGCCATGCCCGCAAACGACTTTCACCTTAATTGGGGACACGTCCTTTCTTTTAGGTAAATGAAAGTCTCTCGGTCCACCCTTTGGAGAGCCCCTAATAGGGGCACCATTAAACTTACCTTCGATGGGTCCTCCCTGGGCAACCCTGGCGCCGTAGGCATAGGTGGCATTTTCCACAATCATGAAGGCATCTCCCTTCTTTCATTCTCTTCCTCCATAGGGACAACAAACTCCACGGAAGCCGAATCCCATGGCCTGCTTGAAGGCCTAAGATTGTTCGATCCTTCATGGGTCTCCTCCCTCACTATAGAAGGGGATTCAAAAAAATGTCATTCTCTGGGCATCTAGCCTTTCCCAACCCCCTTGGAAATTGTGGCACATCTTTGACGAAGTTCATAATCTTTACAGGTGTACACAGGTCTCCTGGACTCATACTTGGAGGGAGGCCAACCAGGTAGAGGAGGAACAAGCCAGACAAGGAGTTTCTATGCCATTAAGGACTGCGATGGTGCTGAGTTTTGTGTCTCTCTGTTTTTAGTTTGTTTTAGGTTTGCTTTTCTTAGCCTCTTTGGTGTTGTATGCTCCTGTGGATTCCAGGGGTTCTTTTGGTTGTTTTCTTTTGTTTGCCTTTGGACCTTGTTGTTTTCATTTTCATTTTTCCTTTGTCACCTCTCGCTGTAACTTCACCTCTCGGGGACCTCTTTGTAACCTTCTCTTTACCTTCAATACAATGTTAACAATATATTAAAAAAAGAGGACTTTTGATTAAAAGCGTTAATATTTGTGCTTAAAAAACAACAAAAAAAACTTTAAAGTTTATAATTGTTTAAAACCCTCGGTTGGTGTTATTAGAAGACAAATTCTGTTCACTGCTTTGAGGAACATTAGTTATTGTTGTAGTTGGTATTGTTATCATTCTTACTGATGATTTCATATTGGCATAATTATTATGATTGAAACAGTTAAAATTGCCTTGAGTCAGCATATTATAAAAAAGAAAATCATGTAAAATGGTTTTTGTGGAGAGAGAAAATTGGGTTAATGTCAATTGCCAACCAACTATTTCGGTGCTCTGTTAGATCTAGAGTTAGATGTGCTCAAAATTATTATTATAAATTATTTTGAAGTTGTTCATCTACTGATTTTAAAACCATCCCTAAAATTTAGGGTCAGACAAATTCTGTTTGGATGGTCAAGTTGAGGGTTTTGTATGTGGGGCATTGTTCTATCACATTAACCTAGTGGCCAATGTTAGCTTTTTCCACACACACACACACCTAGAAATGTTCAACACCTCCCAACACCACTCCCTCCCCCCCAAAAAAAAAAGTTCTTTGGAGTGCCTCATTCATAAGGCAACAACCCCTGGCTGCTAGGGTGCTTGGGATGTGCTTCCGCCTTTCGAAACATGAGGCCAATTTGGACACTGTGATTGGAAATTGTTATAAATGCCCCCCAACATGGGGCCCATTTGGGCTACTAATAGAAATACTCTTCTTAATTCTTGTTGCAAATGCCAGATGATGTTGCACTGTACAATGGTGGTGCTTCTGTTATTGAGTTTGTGGTGTCTTGGACTTTGTGCCTACTTATCCTTTTTTTTTTTCCGTTGATAACCCAGTGGCTACTTATGTTCTGACAGGCAATATGTTTGCTTTTGTGGTTATTAATCTGTTTTCTATTATTGGTTTTGTTTCTTGAGGACTTAAATCTGAGCCCATGGTCGGGAGATAGAAATATGAAAACATTATTGCCACACTTGGTTCACGTTGCTATGAACCAAGAATGCCCCATATCAGAAACATGCAAAAATCATTGGGGTCACGCTGTCTGAACCCAAGATACCAAAGGAACCTCACTGACCAAGAAACCGACTGCTGGAGGTATTTCTTTATCTTCTCAACCCTCACTTTACCCTGAATGCCTGAAATAACCTGGTGTTGCAGCCAGCAAAGTTTGGTAGGTTCTCGGTCTTTCTACAAACAACTCGGACCTTGCCCTTCAAACCTGGTTATGGCTAACAAAGCATGGTTCACCCCAGTATCCCCCTAAAGATCAGGCTTTTTGCTGGTTACTTATTCATAAGGAGACCCTAAATGTCGACCACCTTTAAAGAAGGGGGATTCATCTAGCAAACTGTCGTATCACGTGTAAAGGTGTGAAACTTGCCTGACCACCTGTTCCTGCTATGTGAGATAACCATCATCAAACAATGGTCTTTCCTCCTAAACCTCTTTGACTTTGAGGGGGTTCATATTGGGGGTGTCAGACAAGTCTCACACAGTTTACTTTTAGCTCACCCTCCCAGGGACTGGTCTTCTCCTTTGGAGATCTACATTTTGGCCCTGGTTTGGACCATTGAAATGAGCATAACAAGACCTTTGGAGATCCGCATTTTGGCCCTGGTTTGGACCATTTGAAATGAGTATAACAACAGGATATTTGAGGCTTGGGGATCCTATATAGAGCCCCTGAAAGACAAACTAACGACCATTGTCAATAGATTCACTAGACTATGAAAGGAGTTCACTTCCTTCTCCACTTCTGATTTCTTACCAAACTGGCAGTACATCTCAAGTCCACCCACATGGGCACTTGTAGATCTATTTTTTCGGGTCCCTCCCAAACAAGGAAATGTCAAACTTAATTTCAACAGATGTTCCTACATTGATCCAGGAAGCGCAGGAGTAGTCAGGAACAGTGAATCATCTGTCTTCTTTGTCTTTTCAGGTCCACTTGGAAACACGAAAGCAATTGTTGCTGAGGCGCAGGCACTACCAATGTGGCTAAGTTGTTTCAGCACCATGGGGTTCCTCCTTGGTAGGTTAGGGTGATCAAGAATGTCATCAATCGGGCCAAAAAGTTTTCTCCCTGTCCCTGGTCTTGGGAACACCTTTTCAAGAAATCAATGAAGTGACTGGCTCCATGAGTATTTCTTTTTCACATTTGGGGACAAGCAAATGCCTTAGCAAACACCCTCACTAAGGAGGGTGCTGACGATCCAAAATTAGCCATCCTACGGCCCCTGACCCTTTAAAGTGCAAGGCACTCATCCTTATTCGGGCCAGTCTTACATTTTGGGTGTTGTAGTAGCCTCCTACCGAAAGGAGTTACTTGTCTCTCATCTCTCTCTTTTCTTCCCCATTCTTCTCAACATGACTCTGAATTATTACAACCTCTTGTAGCTACCACAGCTTGTTGACTACCATACAATTTTTGTAAACAACATATTTTTATACGTAACACGGTTAACTTTTCTCCCAAAAACAAAAGAATAAGAAAGGGGTCTAGTCAATTAAAGCTTCATAAACAAATAAACATGTACAAAAGCTTAAAGTGTCCTTTTCATTTTGAAAAAGTGGATCATCATTATCATCAGAGCCTTTTTTCCAACTATTTGGGCTCAGTTATATTATGCCACTTCACTCTATCAAGGGTCATACTCTCAGTTAGGCCAATGCTCTGCATAAGCAGATAATGTAGATTCAAGACTCATAGAAAGTATTGACAAAGCTTTATGTTGGCTGTCTATCTAACACAACCCATATCCTTTACCTAGGCTTGGGACGAATTAAGGGAAAGTTTAAGGTCCTCACCTTTTTTGGATCAACCCTAATATATATAATTATAATATAATATATATAATGAGTCCACACATAAAAGTGCGGTTGAACATAACCAAACTTCTTTGTCATCCATTGTCTTTACGTTCCTTCCTTTCCTTCTTCATTCTGGAGGACGTTGAGGGCGTCGAGGGCAAATATCACAAACATATCAATATTGTAACAAATTACAAAGATACTTTCCTTCACATTGCAAAAAATTTTCTCCATTTTATTTATTGCTTTTGCAATTTCAGGAATTAAATATGCTTGAATGTCATGTAAACATTAGTTTGCCAGATGTGAGCTAAATATTTATAAACAATAGACCAAAATATTGAGTTCCTGCAATTTCAAAATTGAAAACTATTGGGGACTTTTATTTTCCTTTTTTACTCTTTTATATTTTCTATTTTTTTTAGTTTTTTTATTAATTATTTTATTTTTCCTTTTTTCAATAAGATTTTGGCAAAATTTCCCTAGAGCACATTGCACAAAGGATCTATTATTTTGTTAGGCTCTATCCAATGACGAAAAAAGTTTTATCCCTGTTGGTCGCATATGCAGCAAACCTTGGCTGAATGTAATAGCTAATGTTCTTGAAGTGCCAGATGAAAGATCCAATATCTATAATGTATGCTACTTGTAATGTTTGGGATGTCCTTATTCAACTTTATTGGACGGAGCATACGTCTTTAACCATCTTTTATACTATAAGGATACCTTTGTCCAAAATTATTAGTAAGTGTATTCTGAAATTTAAAATGGGAATAATCCGTCATGCCTATGGTTACTTTTGAGAGTTTTTATTTCCCTTCCCTGGAATTATGGAGCAAACCATCACTGGTCATACTTTATTGACTTGTTAGCACTTAACAGATAAAATTTTTCATAAGATCGGCTTGTAGTGTTGTTCATAATGCTTTCATAATGCATTTCTGAATGTACTTCGAACATTGATGACTCACTGGGCTTCTTGGATGCTTTAATACTATAGATGAACATTCACAGCATTCATCTGATGTTTTTTGCATGTGGTGATACTAGCATGGTTGTGTTTATATACTCATTATTAGTGAATTGGCGTCTTATCTTTTCTTGTTCTTTTTTCTAATGTTCTAAGTTTCCCGTATGTTCATTTTGCAGGGGAACCATTGAGGGTGACATTGCTATTATCAAAGCGTCTAATATGCAGGTGCAGCGAAGACTCAAAGAGGCACACCTGATATTGTTACATCCATGGATTTCTCCCAGGATTCCAGGTTTTTCTCTTGTCTTGTTCTCAAATAATACATTATTCTCCAATAATATGCAGGTGCAGCGAAGACTCAAAAGGGGCACACCTGATAGTTTTTACATCCATGGATTTCTCCCAGGATTCCAGGTTTTCCTCTTTTCTTGTTCTCAAATAATACATGTTTGATTTGCAATTCTTTCATGGCTTTGGTTTCTGTTTCTGGTGATTCAAGTGCAAGGGTGACAGTGATTGAAGACCAGCATAATAAGGGTTTGTTTTACAGTTTGTTCTTCTTCTTTTTCTCATGGTTTGTACTGCCATGGTTTCGACGGAGGTATCTGATTGTGCCTGATGTTTTTGCAGCTTGGTATATCCAGAGTATCATAATCATCCTCGTGATTCTTCTCGCAAAATCTATGTTTACTACTTGAAAAACCCCTCTCTTCCGTAGCCGAGATGGGTAACAACTTGCTTCAGCACTGGAGAATGCTGTAATTTGTTACGTTATGTTACTAAGGGCCTTTAATTTCTTATAAGAAATGGTTTACTTGGGTGTACAAAGATGATCCTTTTAACATTTCTTTTTATTTTACTCTTAATTCAAATATCAATTTTTTTTGTTTAAGTGGTAGAAGGCATAATAGTGGCAGTAGAGAAAGAACGACGATTGTCTCCTAAATGTCTTATTTGTTTGAATCATTTTGACATATTGGAGCTGCTCTGAAAACAAAAAGCTTGCATTATGTGGCTTCTAACATTATACTAGGAAATAACAATGAGGCCTTTATGGAGGTTGGATACTATGGGGACTCATTGGGCTCATTATTACTACGGTAGTCTCACATAAGATGAGATTGATGATGTCCCTACATAATATTAAGTGAAACCTAACAAATTTCTTTCTCTCACCTTCTCTCCTTCTCCCTCTCTCTTTATATATATATATATATATTATAAATGTTTATAAGTAAAAATGAATAATGATTTCGTCTACTCTCATCACTGTTTAAAGTTCATTTACAGTTACGATTGTTCGATTGTGTTTTATTTTTTATTTTTTTTACAAATCGGAATAACTTAAAATTTAGGAGTGTGTGTTCATTCAAAAATAAGAGAATTTAACAAAAAATATACAAAAACATTATTTTACTATAGAAAAAAAATTAGACTACG
>NW_006499541.1:351194-363640 GCF_000471905.2 Amborella trichopoda | reverse complement strand
ATTATAAATAGAACTTGGTATAATATTTAGAATTATTTTTAAATTCAAAAATAAAAATACTTTTAAAATTTAAAAATAAAAAATAATTTCTATTAATTCCCTAAATATTGTTCCTTTCGCGCTAAAATATGGGTCGGGGTACTTCGGTAATTAACAGACTAACCTGTGGGTCTCAAACAACTAGTGTCAACAAGAGCTTGGAATAACGGGCGCATAAATAGTAGACAATTGCGTCATTATTTTGGCCTTTTAGAGGCATGGAGGTCAACTCAATTATTAAATGGAAGTTTAAAGCTAGGGTTGTGGAGAGATAAGGTGGGAAGGGAGTGGTCATAAATATGCCGCCCACTTGCAATTACCCTACTAAAATAATGGACAAAAGTAATAGAGAGAGACATAAATGTTAGAGACTAGATAGATAGGGACTTTTATTAAATATATTTTATATAGACTCTAGTATTTTTATATGGGATTGCATGCAATGAGACCTCTCTTTTTTCTTTTTTCTTTTTTATTAAATATATTTTATGTAGACTCTAGTATTTTTATGTGGGATTGCATGCAATGCAATGAGACCTCTCCTATTTTATTTATTTATTTATTTATTTGTTTTTTTTATAATTATTTTAAAGGTGTTACCACCACGACCACTGCCTCTTTCTTTTTAGTATAAAGGGATTACAATTACTTACAATCATTTGATGTGAAATTTGATAGCTTGCGTTTGTCACAAAATTAAAAAAAATTTATTTTGAACTTTGAGTTTGGTCAATAAAACAGATGCAATCACCCAATTTCACATCTGATGACTAAGATTAATTGTAATCACCTTGTACCAATGGTAAATAATCTCATTATAATTTAGTGGGGAATATAACCCCTACCTATATTTTCAAATAGTTTAGGAGTTACTATTTTTAAGGTGTTAGTTAGGGGTGGCAACAGGTCGGGTCAGCCCTGGTCGGACTTGAAAAAATGATATGGGACCCAGGCCTGAACCCGAAATTATAGTGTGGGACCCAGACCCAAACCCGAATTCACCAAACTTGGACTTGAAATTATAGTGTGGGACCCATACCATATCGGACCTGACCCAAAAATTAAAATATATATGTATTTAACTATATATAAATATATTTTATATTTTGATACCCGAAAAATGTTATTAGATCCGGATCTGGACTCGGATAATATTCAGGTCCAAGATTTTAACCCAAACTCGACCTGGGTCCAATTTTTTGACCCATACCCATACCCAAATTTGGTCTATCCCTCAGGTCTTGGATCAGGTATGGGTCCATTACCACCCCTAGCTTTAGTGAGGCGGTCTCAATGGGAATAAAAAACATGTGACTAGAGTGTGGGGGTGATATCACCGCAACCTCAGCCCTCTTCCCAAAAGTTTATATAAGGAGTCTAATTTTTTTTTTTTTTTTTTTTTTTAAGGTAATTCAGTGGAAAAAACATGCCCCTACTTGTTTTTTCCAAAACAAAGATCAAGTAGGATCGGGTTAAGGGTATTTCAAATGGGGAGTCAGAACCCGTTTTTATAGGTTGTAGGGTGGCTCTTAGAGGTGTCTGGTCATGTGAACAATAACGACTCTTCGCCAACAGCTTCCAAGGGAAACATCTCGCAAAAATGGGGATAGAGAAGTAATAAATGAGTAAAGTATAGAGATATTAAAATGAAGAGAGAATTAAACAAGTATGCCAAAAGATTTCATGCTTATGAGGGAGCATACAGTCCAATTACTTCTTCAACTAAATCTCAAGGTGAGTATTTTTCGGACTGGGATGTACTCTTCAATCTAGCAACCAACTTAAAAAACAAAACGAATTTTAATCAAATTCTCCAAGAGAAATGTCCTAAAGTTGAACAAGGCCATTCTAAAATTTTGAAACTAAGTGTTAATTTTTTTTTTCCCTCAAAATTCATATGCTGAATCATAAATAGATCCCAAAATTTGAAATCTAATAAATCCTCCCAAGTAACTTTTCCATTTGAGGGAATAACTGAATAGTATGCTCCTACGGGAGCATGGTATAAGCACCAAGTAAGTATATTATATTCACGCTTATAAATTATGGGCAAAGCTTCCCTAAAGCATACAAGTTCTATCATCCCCCTTGTCCAACCGTTCATTCTGAATAGAGGGCTAAGATTGTCCCAATCACAATATCATATCTCTATATTATTTTTATTTATTTTTATAAACTATTTTGGCACCAAAATTTGGACGTCTATTCCTCTATTAAACTCGCACTAGAGAAAAATATAAAAAAAATACTTTTAATAAATAAAATGACCAAAATATCCCTGAAAGTTTAAAGGGGCATTTTGATCATTATATTTTATGGAAAAATTAGTTTTAATGTTTTTATAAGTGCGCCCCAATGAGAAGATGACACGTACTAAATTTCATATTCATACAATTTGTACTAAAAAAAAACTAAAAATAAAATACTTTGAGACGTCGGATCTAAGATCAAACGGTGGATGACTCTCTTGATCAAAATTAGACGGCTGGATGGTAGGGGAGGATAGAACTTCTATGTTGTAGAGAAAGCACAAAAACCTTTCCGATAAATTAGTAATTTGGGTGAGAATTCAAAGTATATTATTTAGTATTTGGGGTGAGAAAAAGTAGTTTTTAGAGAAGATGGTCAACAAACCAAAACCGGTATAAACGGATGAAAAGTAAAAGATCAAAGTATTGTGATAGAGAACAAGCATGTGCCTTGCCTTGTAAAAAGCACAACAAACAAATTCGTAGGAGAGGAGAGGAGGGAAAAGAGACAAAGAATAATCATGATAGAATTGAATGCAATTGGTATATTTTAAGAGAGGAAAGGGACACAAGTTATTTGGACCCCTTTGCTATGTATGTGGTCAATGCAAAAAACAAGGATCATAAATAGCCATAGCTTAGTCTTTTCAAGATATTTATTCATGGTTGTCTCTATGATGAGATAGTATACTTCTATTCTCCCACTAGAAGACTTATTTAGGAGGAATTTTTTTTTTTTAATATGAAATTTTGAGAACCACTTAAGAATTACTAGATAATTATCTGAAAAAGAAATTGAGTTTTTTAATGCTTAGATCTCATAATTTAATAATCGAAGGGTCTCTTATAAATCTCAAGACATTATTTTTTTCGAGTAGATAGAAGGTACAATCATGAAATTTTTTTAATTGAGGTTAACCTATGAGTTGAAGAGGTTATCCTATGAGTTGAAGAGGTTATCTCCAAAACTTGGTGTCCTAAAATTAATCCTAAGGGGTTTTAAACCAGAGGGAGTAAATGAACATTCCAGTCCTCTGGAGTAGAATATCTTTTGGCCTCTATAATTATACAAAAGGTAAGAGAGAAGCATCACCACTAAAACTAAGAATTTTAAGTTTATAGAGAAATTGAAGCCTCGAACACAAAAAGTTTTTGGAATTACCGTTACCATTGCAAATTATCAGGGGTAAGAGAAGACAAACACTCAATATAAAGAACTCGTAATGCATGCTCTTGTGGGAGCATACTGTGCAAAAACTGTCTCTGCAAAAGAGTAAATTGGGAAGATTTCTTCGATCCGAAACTTTCAGATCCTTCAAGTATCAATAGGTAATTATTATTAAGAAAATAATGTGGATTTTAAGTTCTTAAACAACTAGATCTCGCCCTCCAAAAATTGTACGGTTCTTGTTCAATATTGAGATGTTAATTTTTTTTTGAGGTACACAGCGAGTCGTTTCTTTTTCGTTTTTTTTTGGAGGTTGATTACTAGGTTCTAGAGGCTATATCCCTAAAAATTGGGGTCGAAAAAATATTCCCTACATGAGTTTTACCTGAGGGAGGAAATATACAGTATACTCCCACGGAAGCGAAAAATCTTTTCGGCTCTAAGGGAAAAAATGAAGCGTGAGAGAGCAAAAAGGACAAATAGTAAAATTCATACGATGGAAAACACGAAGGTTTTGCATTCAAGAAATTATGAGTAAAATTCATACGATGGAAAACATGAAGGTTTTGCATTCAAGAAATTATGAAGAAGAAGGAACACTGTTTTACCTGTTTCTACTTTGTAGCAATGTCTCTCCTTACTCTCCTCAATTAGTTGTTGGTAGGGCCCCGGTAACGGGTTGGCCCAAGTCCTGACCCGGACTACAGAGGCTTGGCCCTGCTTATGGCTAGGTCACTGGCTCTTTTGCAGCCCCAGTCCATTTTGTTTTATTAAGAGCATATAGAATTTTAAAATGCAACTTATAGTTTCAAAGCACATTGGAATTTGAAATGCGAGCTAATGGCAATCATTCATATCAATTTGGTAACCATTGAAGCCTCACTACATATTTGTATACTATTTGGCCAAAACTTTGTATACTCTGCTAATTCAATGTGGGATTAATTTGGGACCTCAAATTTTTGGGATGGAACGTATTCAACCCATAGGCTAATATCAATAAATTTTTTTTCCAATTGCACTCTATATACACCAGAAAGAAAATGATGTCTCACTATTGAACAAAGACCTCCAATTTTTAGAGGGTGAGATCTAAGTACTAAAATATTCAAAATTATTAATTTTCTTTATAAAATAATCATCTAGTGATTCTTAGGTAGTGTTAGAAAGGGTGACTCGGACCGAGTAATTGGTCCTGGCCCGAGTCGATTGCTCGGGCCCGAGTTCAGTATTGAGCACAAAAATGGGGCTAAAAAATGCAAAAACATTATGGAAATTTGTAAAAAAAATATTAAAATTATACATGTATTGTTTTTATACATTTTAAATAAAATAAGTAAAAAAATAATTATAGGCATAATTGGGTTTCGAACAGAATTTTTAGGCACATGAGGCAATTCGTTTTCAGTGTACATATTATAAAAGTGAGAAGCACTGCTTAAAAGTAGTAAGAGTGACAAAGGTGTTTGGGATTTTCTTGAGCTTTACTATCAAGATTCACTAGGCCATAAATTGTCGTTAAGCCTGGTGAGATCTATAGAACATCATTAGTTACTCGGTCGAGTTGGAAAAAATCGGTCTAGTTTTCTAACACTATTCTTAGGTGGTTTCCAATATTTTAGATTGAGAAAAATCCTCCCTAGTAGATATTCTGGCTGAAGGAGTAGATGTACAATGTGCTCCCATGGGACCATAACATACACGCTCATTCTACTATTTAACTTAAAAATAAAAAACAAATCTATCACACAAACACAAAATGCAATCTAATATCTAGGTTTTTATCAGGGCCTAGTATTGAGCATGTACCTCTTAGTTATGGATTACTTAACTATACATCTATAAGATAAGATACTATGATGCATGTTGTTTGCAAATAACATAGTTTTGATCGATGAGACTCAAAATGGTATCAACACGAAGGGATTCTCTAGAATCTAAAGGTTTTAAAATTAGCCGGACAATGACAAAGTATATAGAATGCAAGTTTAGTAATAATAAGAGTAGAGATGAGGAAGTCGTTAAGATTGAGGGACAAAGAATCCCAAAAAGAGTGCACTTACGATATCTTGGGTCGATAATCCAAGAAAATTGAGAGATTAAGAAAGATGTCGCACATAAAATTAGAGCTAGGTCGGCAAAATAGAGATGTGCAACCAGAGTTTTATGAAGCTGAAGGGCAAATTCTATATGACAATTTTGAGACCAGTTTTATTTTATGGGGCAGAATGTTAGGCGGGAAAAAATAACACACCCATAGAATGAATGTAGCTGAGATAAAGATGTTGAGCTGGATGAGTGGCAAAACAAGAAAGGATAGAATTTGAAATGATTACATTCAGGAGAATTTTGATGCGACATCAATAGACGATAAGATGAGAGAAATTAGACTTAGGTGGGCTGGCCACATGTGGTGCAGACCCAGTACAACACCTGTTAAGAGGTGCGAGTTAGTTTAAACGGAAGGCTAAAAAAGGGCAAGGGGGCCCAAAAGGACATGCAAGTAGTGATAAAAGATATCAAAATTTATGACCTCACCGAGGATAAGGCCTTAAATAGGTAGAATAACATACCAAGATTCGTGTAGTCAACCTCAATTAGTTAGAAAAAAACTTTGATAATGATTATAAATCTCTAGGTTTTTCTCTTAAATTATAAACTCCTCTATCTCTCCTAACATACAAACTTCTCTCTCTATCTCTCACTCTCTTAAACTACAAACCTTCTCTCTTTGTGTGTATGTCTCCCCAACTTATGATCATGTCTCTCTCTTTACATGTGGTCAATCCTACTAGTTTCCCTCTCTCTCTCTCTCTGCACACACACCTAAAATACTTCTTTCTTCACCCAATGTTCTTCCTCTAAGCAAAATCTTACTGCTCTCCCTCTCTACATATCCAAAATAGTTCCTCTCTCTCCAAAGCTTAGTCTCTCGACCCTCAAGTTAATCCTACTTGTATCTCTGTATGCAAAGCCAACCCTACTATTTTCTCTCTCTTCCTCATTCTACATGCACAAAGTGCATAATGTTACTTCCCCTTAACCCTCTATCTATCTCTACATAGTGGATAAGGTGCCCTATGGGCCAGTCTTATTTGTGTGCTAGTAGAGAGACAAGGAGTCTACTGGGATTTATTTTTGTTGAGAGGGAGCTTGGTTCTATGGGTTGGGGAAGAGAAAGAGCTTCGTTTGCAGGTTGAGAGAGAGAGAGAGAGAGTTTTTATGGGCTATAGAGAGAGAATTTTGTGTTCGAAAAGAAGGAAAATTTACATATGGTTGACACCTTAAAATGTAGAATTAAGGTGTGCCTCTAAAATCTCTTGAAAATGGTTGTTTTCATGTTGGAAATATATCTAATTGATCATCTCAATATTGAGATATATAGATACGGAGAAAAAAAAGATTTTTCAGGCATAAAAATAGTACATCTAAATCATCCATTTTCAATATTTTCATGTATTTATAGATCTGCTTGATTTAAATCATTTTTTGGGGTTTAAAATTTTATACTTAGAGATAAACATAGATTATCGCACCATCTTAAGAATTTCACCACCAAAATTACATGTCATGACAAAGTTTGGAGGTGCACCTTACTTTGATCGCTTAAAGTTGCAACTTTATGGAAATCACACCCTAGAACCAAAGAAGATGGGTTTGTAGATAAGAGAGAGAGAGAGAGGTTTGCGTTGGGTTTTTAATAAAGGGTGCAGTTTGTATATGGCGGAGGCCCTAAACAATCAAAGTAAGGCACACCTTTAAATAGAATCAAAAGATATCGTTTCAATACTGAAAATCTATATGATGGATTGAAAATTTATTTTCATCTCTAATTATGAAATTTCTAGCTTAGTGTATATCAAGTAGAACTATGAATACCTGAAAATAATAAAAATTGACGGTCTAGATAATACATTACAAGATGCACTATTTTTCAGACTTAAAGTCTATTTTTTTTATGTCCATGTATCTCAAGGTCAAGATGATCGGATTTGAGGGTCTTTAGCATCGAAACAGGTTCATCTACTAATTTTTGAGGTGCACCTTAATTTGAATGTTTAGGGCCTTAGCTTTATATAAACTTTTTCCTTAAATAAAAGGACCCGGTTTCTATGCGGCCAAGCCCGGATATGTAGAAATACGGGCCTCTTAATAAATATAGTTTTTAGATGAATTTTAGAACTTAATTTTTAAGGACATGTAATATCTAACATGGAGATCATGAATATGAAAAAATAAATAAATTTAAAAAACTAGAAATAACAATTCTAGTAAAAAGCATTTGGACCATTAGTTTTTATTATTTTTAGATGAAACACCAACTTGCCTCCATCTTTAAAGGTTCTTTGATGGCGTTTTGCTACAAATGGAAGTTATCGAAAGTACAATTTTGGAAACGTTTTTTCATGGATGGTGGTACAGAATGAATGTTTTCTATCTCAAAGGTAGATGGGAGCCTTTGGGATGGGTATTATTAGGCTAAATTTTGATGGAAGGTCCTCAAACAATCCAGGGCCTACAGGAGTTGGTGATTTAATCAGAGTTCATCAGGGTAATATCATATTGTTTTATTTTAAGACTATGTTGAACTAATCACTCTATTGAAAGGGTTAAGACTTTTTGTTGAATTAAATATTGGAAATTCGTTAATGATTGAAGGAGACTCTCAAAATGCTATTTGGCGGTGTCGCAATAAACAAAAAATTCATTGGCAACTTAGATCGATATGGCTACAAGTTATTGATATTATGGGCTCTCTCAATATTTCCTTCACGTATGTTTTTCAAGAAGCGAACTATGAGGCAGATCAATTGGCTAAACAGGGGGTTGCTTTCTTTGAACTCTTGGTGGTTCGTGAGGCTTAGTGTTCTTTAATTCTCTTTGTTTACTTATTGATCTAATTGTTACTTTTAATAAATGAAATACCATTTGTCAAAAGAAAGGTTTGTGGGTTGTAGAGAGAGAGAAAGGTTTGTGGGTTGTAGAGAGAGAGAAAAAAAGATATATTTTTATTGTTAGGAGAGAGATAGTGATGTTTTATATGATATATTTTTTCAAAAGCTTTTGCAACATATATTTGTAGGTAACATTGTGTTTGTTATATGTTTTTAGGTATTGTATATTATGAATCATTTATTTTTTGTATAAGGAGGTCATAATCATTTTTAGCCATTGGATGTGAAATCCAATAGACGAAAATGTCACAATATTTGATAAATTTTATTTTAGATTTTGTGTCCAAACAATGACATGTCCTCAACCATCCAATTCCAAATCTAACCGTTAATGATGAATGTGACCTCCTTATATTAAAAGTAAATCGTTTTATTGTATTCATTTGATTCTAAAATAGGTACGGTTTGTATAAAGCGCCAACCTTAAACAATCAAAGTAAGGCACACTCCTAACTATGCCAAGAGATACAATTTTAATGTTGAAAAGCCTTGTGATGGCATGAAAATCTAATTTCACTACTAATTATAAAATTTAAAGCTCATACAGATTAAGTATATCTATAAACAGTTGAAAATTTTGAAACGGGACAGTTTAGATAATGCATGCATTAAAAGATTCACTATTTCTATGACTTAAAATTATTTATTTCTCCTTATCTATATACTTCGAGGTTGAGATGATCAATTCAAGAGTTTTCCAATATCATAATAACTTTGTGGTGCACCTTACTTCCATGTATAAGGTGGACACATTATACATAACTCTTTTCAAAACTCAAGTCTGGAAGTACTAAGTGCTGCCTTATTGAGTGGCATGCATGTATGCTAATCAAAATTACCAACGGTCAGATTTAATCTTAACCATTTTTTTTAAAAGCCCTCTTTATGTAGCTTAGAAAACCCCTAAAAAAATACATTACAAGTTAGGGCTTGGCTCCGGACCTCTAGCGGAAAACCTAACCATCCCGGTCGCCAGCCTTGATGTCAAGCTCGGGACAGGCCTACAGGCAAAGAGATTATTTACTTATAATATATAGAGGTCATAATCACTCTTGTTTGTCAAATTTCAAATTAGGAAAAAACACATAAGGGTTGCTTACACATTTGTTGAATCCATGAGATTGAAATGTAATCTAGACTCTATATAGAGAGAGAGAGTTATGAATGAGAATGTGAGAGAAATGAGTGGTTAAGAATTTATTTGCGATGGACATACGATTTTCTCAAAAGAAAGGGTTGGTGGTTGGTCGTTTACACAAACTTCAATGATTTGAAGTTTGAACCCTTGAAGTTTCAAAGACAAACTTCAAAAGAAAGGGTCGGTGGGCTTTGATGCTTTCTTAGATAATCCTCTTCACCAACTCTCTCTCTCTCTCTCCAAACCTTATTTGCAGGTACTCTCTATCTCTCTAGGCCTCTCTGCACCTTCTATGGCATGGGAATCTCTAAATTTACAAGCCATTTTAACTCTAATTCACTCTATGAATCAGAGCTAACTCTAATTTTAATATGATTTTACATGCCATTTTTACATAATTTTTCTCTAATTTTCTTGTTAATCAGAGTAAATATCTCATTTAAATCAGAATGAATATCCAATTTTTTATGATTTCTAGGCACGTAGAGTATAGAGATGGTCTATATTTACTCTGAGTTTAATCCAATTCCTCTGTTAGTTTATGGGTGAGCTTCACGTTTGTCTTCTAATTAAAAGATTATTTATTATTGAGAAAATTACATACACATCTGTTATAGTTTCTATCATTATAGCTCTACCGAATAGTTTTTGTTATTACAACCGTGCCATTTTTTTCATGTCAAAACGAAAATTTTTAAAAAGACAGCTTCACTTTTTTCGGTTATTGAACAACCGAATTCAAAATATTTTCGATTGTTCAACAACCGAATTCAAAGTAGTTTTTGTTGTTCAGCAACTGAAAATACACAAATTTCAGTTATTGAAGAACCTAAAATTTTCAGTTCTTCAACAACTGAAAAAATATTTTCTCTCTACCTCTCTCAAGTCGTCATTATCAGATAAAATCAAAAGGGGACAACTAGTTTGAGCCCCTAAATTTAAGAGAAATCTTAAGGATTATGAGATTAGAAGATAAGGAGAAATCTTGTTGCTTATTCTCTCTCTACCTCTTTGAATTCATGGTTATCTGATAAAATCAAGGGGAAACAACTAGTTTGAGCCCCTAAATTAGAAAACTCAGCGATTATAAACTTACCCAAAAAAAAGACTCTGGATGAAGGGGAGAGAGAGAGGGTTTAAAAAAAAACTATTTTTACCTATGTAATGTAAAGAGAGAAGTAGAGAGAGGATATGCAGACCTGCTAGAGAGAAAAAAAGAGAGAAGTAGAGAGAAGATATGCAGACCTGCTAGAGAGAAAAAATTTGGTTATTGAAGAATCGAAAATTTTAAATTTTCGGTTATTCAAAAACCGAAAGTGGCCCGTTTTTTGTTGTTGAACAACTGAAAATACTTTGAATTCGGTTGTTCAACAACCGAAAAAAGATAAAGTCAGTATTTTTTTAAAATTTTCATTTTGATATGAAAAAACAGACACGGTGGTAATAACCAAAACTATTCGATAGAGCCGTAATAACGGAAACTATAACGAATATGTATGTAATTTTTTTATTAGTATTTACCTTTGTTAATGAAATTCATTGTTTGTTTTTTTTTTTTTTTCAACATTTTATGGTTCAAATAGTGAACCAATTCGTAGCTCTGTTTTTTATTTTATTTTTTTACATTGATTGACACCACTATGTAGAATGTCTCCTTTTACTCTAACAAATTCCTGTTTTTGATGCTTTTAGTCCCTCCCATCAATTTACTTCAACAAACTGATTGTATACATATATTTGGTTTAATATTTTCATGATGGGTAGGATAAAAAAGTTGCGGTCTTTTACATCGGTAAGATGTGATGTGTCTATTAGAGAGTCTCCCGTTGGTTATACCAGTCAACACGTCTATCTCTGTGGTTAGAGTATCACCATCAGTAATGTCCATTGGAGTGGCTTCTAAGTTTTCTTTTTGGGTACTTCAATCGGGAGGACAGGCCCTGTCCGCTTTTCAAATAGTTAGAAGGTTAGTTTTTTTTAAAAGATGCTACAATGTGGTGATTAAGGTGTGTGGGTATTACCACTGTGATCCAGTCTTTTTTCCATCCCAACTCATAATTAAGTTTTATGTATGTTGCTTGGAGTGCACCAATCAGATATGTCAATTTAGGGTTGTCAATCAGGTTGGTTCTACCTGTAGATCAATTCAGGTCCAAGTTCGGGTCCAGCTTTTGGACTGCGCTGGTCGGGTCTAGGTCTAGAGGTATGGACCCAAGTAGGTCGGGTTCATATTTAACCAGGATTTAATGGGGTTTGAGAGGTTATGGCTCTTGATAGAACAGAAAGTGAACCATGATCTATGTAGCGGACCCAAATAGTTGGGAAAATGCTCTGATGATGCTGATGATGATTGTAATAGCATTGTCATTCTTTTTGAAATATTTCTAAAATTCACCCCATCACAAATTGAATTTTTTCAAAATCTATGTTTAACTACTTTTTCAACCTCCTTTAGATTTGCTTTATTTAATTTTAGAAAATTATACCCAAGCTTTCATTAAACCAGCGTTTTAAAAAATGCCGAGTCGAACCGGACTTGCCCGGTTTGACTCGGAAATCGTGAAAAGGGATCGGATCGCCCAAAAAATCGGAAATCGTCCGGTTCTAGAGAGAACCAGACGATTCTGTACAGTGAATCGCCGATTCACTGTACGGAATCGGCGAGTCCGAACAGTGAATCGGCGATTCCGTACGGAAATTTTTTTTTTTTTTTTTTTTGTAATCCATGATAGATTTTTTTGTAATACTTGATCGTATTTTTTTGTAATCCATGATCGAATTTGTTTTTTGTTTTTTGTAATCCATGATCGTAATTTTTTGGTTTTTTGTAACCCATAATAGTAATTTTTTGTAATCCATGATCGAAATGTTTGTTTTCTTTTCTTGTAATCCATGAT
>NW_006499541.1:327882-339238 GCF_000471905.2 Amborella trichopoda | reverse complement strand
CCCGGTCTGTACACACAATAAATGTGATTTTTAAGTATATTCTTTTTAAATTTCCTAAGGATCTTAAACCTATTGCTCTGATACCATAATTGTCACACCCCAAGAATTTACAATACTATTGTTCCTGATATGTGACGGACAAAACATATATACATCTATTGAGAGGACAAATTTACAGTGGCGAGGTCTTACATAGTAAATAAAGAAAGCTAGCACAACAACAGTATCTTCCAAGGTTGATCTTGACCAGCACTCAAAATGAATCCGTAGTTATCCTGAAAAATGTTTACCATAGTTTGATGAGTTTGACTACTCAGTAAGTGATCATCATAATCCTAAAAATAATCATGATTGAAAGATATCAATATTTTCCAAAATGAGATCTATTAACAGAAATGCATCAACAGTTTCACTTTCAATAATTGCATAATTAAGTATAATCCGAGTAATTGAAATGTTTATAACACTTTTAACGACAGTACATAATTCAAAGGATTTCACAAAATACCCTACTGGCGTCCCAAGTAGGTCACCTATATACCCCATCAGCGTTCTGATGGGTCCACTTAATCCCTATCGGCGTCCCAGATAGGTCCACTTAATCCCTGCAGGTCCACTTATACCTCACTGGCGTACCGGATGAGTCCACTTAAACCCTACCGGCGTCCCAGATAGGTCCACTTATACCTCACCGGCGAACCGGATGAGTCCACTTGCATACTTAAATTATTTCTAAATCTCTTTAAACATTCGAAAGCAACAATATCATGTACTCAACATATCACTGAAACCATTAATATGAATTTCACTTAAACCATTAATAACAGTCACTCTCTATAACATTTCAAAAATAACCAATCAAATATTTTGGGCTCAAATTTAGAAAGGTAGCAGTTGGTAAAGGCATTCTAGCATAATTGCCAATTTAATATGTATAGAAAGACTCTTATAAAAATTCAAGAATACGGAATTATCACAATTTATGGAATATCAATTCACAATTAAACATTTCACAACAATACTATAATCAATTGCAAAAAATGTCAATTTTTAAATAATAAGGCAGTCATTTGCACATGAATTTTACAATGTCTAAATATTCAAAACAGTAGAAAGAAATATCACAATTTTACTAAAAGCAGAAATATCACATTTATTTCTAACAATAGACAATAAAAATAAATAAATTTATTTTTCTAATTTACAGCATTCAAAATTTCTAACATAGATAAAATATCACAATTTTTATTAAAAAGATTATTTTTCAAGATAATGAGGTCACGTGCGCATAAAATTTATCGCACCTAAAATTCATGATAATAAGCAAAAATAATTATTTCATTTTATTTTTAAAAAGAATAGATTATTTTTCGAGACAATGAGGTCACTTACACATAAAACTGATAAAATAAAGATCCTAGACGGAAATATCACTATTTATTAAAAATAGACTATTTTTCAGAAAGACGATGTCACTTACCCATAATTATTTGAGAGGGAGCTTCCGATAAAAAATTCGGTTCGAGAGAGAAGTTCACTGTGTTTCGACCAGAGAGAGAGATCTCAAAATTTTGTTTTAGGGTGGGAGTGCTCACATCCCCTATTTAAATTCTTATAACGTATTATTATGTTGTTTTATTACGCTCTACCTCATACCTGAGGTGTCGCGTTAAAAGCAGACTTTTATCGTACGAAAACCACGTCCGCTAAAGGACGCTGCCAGCTGCAAGCAGCAGGAGGCAAAAGCAGGCAAAGGAAAAAAGTAAAGGCAAAGCAAAAATTAATCCAAAGCAAAAGTTTTGAAAATAGTGATGGTCCCCAAGGACCATCATACTCAATCAGACCATCACCTATTAAAAGCATCATTTTCCCCCCACTTTTTTCCTTTTTTTTTTTTTTTTTTTTTTTTTTTGAAATTTTAGGATTGTTACACTAAGCCAATCCTACAACTTGAAACTTGTACCCTCATTCGAGAGGGAGGACAATGGCAAATGGATGTCCCATTTCGTAGTGCCCTCACTCACACATACCTGATCCCCAGCGCGCTTTGGAGTTTTGATAGGATGAAGCCTTGCAAGACACGGCCCTCTCCTTGCGCCTTCAAGCGAGAGGGCGTTACACTACCATTGGAGAACCCAATGCGTAGTGCTCATAACAATTTGAAGGGCGCGACTCACCCTGTTATTTATAGTTATCTCCCGATTCCACTCCTATCATTAGAGTTGGGGCAGAATCAGAACTTGCCGGTAAAACAGAATATCCACTACCAATGGAGGACCCATTGTGTAGTGGCCAGAAGTCACATATAGCAAAATTCATATAACTAAAACAGAATATCTACTACCAATGGAGGACGAACTGCATCTTGGCCAGAAGTTACATATAACATAGTTCAGATAACTGAAACAGAATATCCACTACCAATGGATGACCCATTACGTAGTGGCCATAAGTCATTTATAACAGAGTTCCATGTATATGCATGCATAGCATTCATTCATTCAACATTTGTAGGATCATTAAACATGCTATTTAAATCACCTTGCAAAAGGGATTAAGTTGTGTTCAGAAAGAGGCATCGATGCATGACATTTGCATAATTCATATGCAACTTAAAATTTATTGTTGTCCTTATCAGTCATGGGCATATACAAAATGAGGCATGGCACCCAAAATATGAAGGGAAATTCAACTAAATTCTTAATCCAATTTGTTAACTGAACAATACTTGATCAATTGAGGGTTCAGTTTATCGTTTTGAACCTAGCTGAATTCAGCCACCAGTAGATATTTGAAAATTAACTTGCAATCTAGTCGGAATTTCAAAATAAATTAGATATGCAACTTTTAGTTGGCATTTGGAGCTTTCAAATGGCTATAGTTTCGTAGCATATGGACCCCGTTTGTTCAGCCAAAATTCATGGCCACAGAGACCAAAATTATGATTTTTTATAATGTTTGTCAACAGTGACATATTGGAGCATTCTCGAGTATAACTCCTCATCTACACAGAATTTGGGCAATGTTAAAACATGAAAATCATAGAAGACTCATGCATCTATCAAATGGTTGTGTTTTTGTGTCATTTGGACTTCAATAAATCAGGCAAGTCTTAGTATAACAGAAGCAATATTTCTGGAATTTTATCACAGTCTGCTAATAATGACATACATGTATAAAATAGAACATATCTTCCAAACTAGCAAGAATCTCAATTGGACATAAATAGCAAACTCAAAGTAGCCTCAGAGATATTTCAAATGGTGTGATTTGAGGCCAAATAGATATCATTTACTTAGTCAAAATATCATTATAAAAAAATGTAAAATCCCTAGAAAATCACAATCTAGCCATGACATCCCTTCCAAAATCATCTCCTAACTCTTAATCTATGCAAGGTAACAATATGAAACCAATTCTAGCTTGAACTAGACCCACAAGAGTATCATCCCATAGAATTTTAGGGCCATCTAAAGGAATTTCAGTTTTCATTTTTATCATGCAAAGGAAGGTAAGCTTTCTGGAAAATGCAGTCACCATTTTTGCACATGCTTATACTCAACTAGGCTCAAACCATACTTTATTCATGTTCCATGCTTATGGGTCTGCAAGGTAGTGATCTACTTACCTTTTGTGTCCCCAAAGGTGATCCCAATCTTCTTCCACAGTCCCTTCCACCAAGCTTTCTCAAACTCTCCAACAATTGCACAAAGGGCTGAGCTTGAGCTTCAAAACGTGAGGTGTAGAGAGATAAAGAGTGGTTTTGTACTCCAAAGGTGGGGAGGTGACTTTCTATGTTCACCAAGTGGCCCCTGCATGGAATGAAGGTTGACAATTGGCGCACAAGGCAGCATGTAGCCAGCATGTGGCCGACTTGCTTCACGCACGGCCTTCTCTTCTTCTCCCTTTGCGCGAGCGCACTTTCCCTTTTCTCTTCCTCTTTCCTCTTATCACCGCAGGCGCTCGTCGCGCGGCACTCCTCTCTTCTTCCTCTCCGCACCTATCGCCGCGCGCACTCCTTGCTTCTCGCCGCGCGCCTTCTTCCTCTATCGCCAAGTGCCTTCTTCCCCTATTGCCGGGTGCCTTCTTCCCTATCGTCGCGTGCCTTCTCCCTCTATCGTTGCACGCCTTCTTCCTCTATCGCTGCGCGCCTTCTTCCCCTATCACCTCAGGCCTTCTTCCCCTATCGCGGTGCGCCTTCTTCCCCTATCGCGGCGCGCCTTCTTCCTCTATCACCACACGCCTTCTTCCTCCATTGCCATGTGCCTTCTTCTTCTATCGCTACGCACCTTCTTCTCCTATCTCCGCGTGCCTTATTCCTCTTTCGCCAGGCGACAGCGACTTCATCATGCTCAAGAAATTCGGGTCATTACAGTCATTGACTAAACTCAAAGTTCAATTTTTTTTTTAATAGAATTTCGTGACATACCACATGCCATCGCATTTGACATATAACAACTAGGAGTGATTGCGACGTCCTTATAATAATGGCCTTAGTATACAAAAACAATGTATCTTATAACGCATTATTTAGACCTTTAATTTTTTTTAAGTTTTAGTAGTTTATAGATATGCTCAGTCTACACCAATTTTTGAGCTTTATTTTTCATAATTAGGATTGATAATATATTTTTATGTCATCACAAGGCTTTACGATGTCAGAACTATATCTTTTTTGACATAGATTTGAGGTGTGCTTTACTTTGATTGTTTAAAGTCGATGCCTCATACAAATCTCATCCCTTTTTTTGAAGGGTGATATTCGTATAAGGTGCTCACCTTATGCCATACGAGTAACGTACACCTCTAAATTTTATTGGAAGATGTAATTCTATATGCCTGAAATCTTTTGATGGTTTATAAAATTCAGGTTTAACTTAAATTATTTTAAATTTTAAATTTAAAAAATAGTGCAAACCCTATAAATCTATAAACACATAAAAAGATTAAAAATAGACGGTCTAGATAATTTGTTACAAATGTTTTTAGGACTTGAAATTCTTTTATCTTTTATTTCATATATCTCAAAGTCAACATGATTAATTAGAAGATTATCCAACTTCGAAACACTCTTTCTACTATATTTTTTAGGTGTACCGTACTTCTATAGTACAAAGTTACAACTTTATATACACTTTTTCTTTCTTTAAAACTTTTTTTTTTATTAAAAGTTTTCTATGAGTCAACAAGTACAAGAGCCTACTGCCGGTTCACCGTCCATCTTTAAGATGTACATTGTGTAAAGCGCATGGGGTCAAATCAAATGTGGACAATGCCAAAAACATCCTTAAAAGATGTACACTTTAAAATTCAATTTTTTTTTTCTTTTGTTTTTCATATTTATAATAAGCTTGGTTTAGATAATGAATCCTAAAATTTTAGATAAAAAATCCATCTTCAAGGTATAACTGCTTCTGGTCCGCGATGCTTCTTGGGTCTGGCGTGGGATTTGGAATCACAGAGTAGGCTTCGTTCTTCATGCAAATGCGCTTACGAGAAGCTGATCCTTCAAAGGTCGTCATCAGTCCATTTTATCCAACTTCCAGAGGAGTTTTCTCCTTTTTGATTTAGAGCTTCCAATTGGATTTTTTTTTGAAACTGGATCGTCCAAGAATTTACCACAGTCTGCTTTTCCTTATTTTAAAAGGGGGCCGCATGTGTACATATAAGTCGATTGACTCATAGAAACCCCATCCTTTTATTAAGGAGAATTGTTTGGTGAAGCCCACATCTGTTACTCTATGGGCTTGAAGATCTACACCATCCACCAAAGAAAGTGTAGATCTACACCATGAATAATAATCCTTCAAAGAAAAAGTAAAATCAACATTTCAAATATTTTTTCCAAAAAATGTCATTTATAATTTTTAAAATTTATTTATTTTTACATATTAATAATCTACATGTTAAAGATCATATATTCACTAAAAATTAGGATTAAATTCTATTTAAAAAATAAATTATTACGGGGCCCGCATTTGTACATGCGAGTCCGTGGACTCATATAAACCGTGTCCAGACTCGCTCCCCTAGGGACTACCCATCATTGTACACTCGCAATGGTTCATATATTGACGCGCCAAATTTCAATTACGCGCCAAAAGTACAAAGCCGCCCCTTATCCTCTCGTTCTTCTTACACAAATCAGTATTTTTAGGGTTTCGATTCTTCACGCCCTTAAACCTCAGAGCTGGGGCTTACCTCTCAAATTCAACGCTGCCAATTGAAACCCTGGGTTCCTTTGTCTGAAACTTGATTTACAGGGTTTTGGAATCCTACTTTCGTCGAGTTGAGCCCTATCCAATTAATGCAAGGGCCTGAACGCCTGGCCCCATTCTCATAAAGCAAGGTTTTTAACGTTTAGGTACCCTAGCTCACCTTTCATCTGATCTCTGCAATGAACGCCTCTAGGCTTACTCGTTCTCATTCTTGCATTGAGGGTTTCAGATTAAGGAACAAGAAATGGCCGCTGCTCTGGCTTGAAAATCGCCATTTTCTCTCTCTAAATTTAGTTGGAGTCTGGTTCAGGACCCCAATTTCTCAAAATCGAGGTATAAAACACGCCTTTCTCTTTCTCTCACTGTCATAATTCCTGCTTCTTTCTTAGTACGAAGAATGAACACAACCGAGCTTTTTTCTTCTAGTTGTTTATTTCTTGATAATTGTCTATGTTATGATTTTCATTTCGCCCGAGTACTGATATTTAATTGAGAAATTAAAGAAACTCATGGACCAATTTGGGTTGACCATTTTGAATATTTTGTGCCTCACAAATGGAATTAAATTCTGCAAATGGTCAAAATTCAGGAAAATTGTGTGCCTCATTTTATTGAATCCGAGTAAAAAACGAAAAGAATTAGAAATAAATTCCATGCTTCCATTAACTTCCCCTTAAATTTGGGTTATTTCTTCTACAAATTCAATGGGTTTGGGGGTGAACCAATTGGGATTGGGAATATCCTCTGAAATAAGAAGATCGCCATTTGGACTGTTTACAGACCCAATAATGGTTTTAGGCCCTGTTTGGACGTCCCTTTTTTAGCAGTACTGTGTTATACTTGTGCATGAGTGGCCTCATCTTTTAGTACTAACGTGCCAGCTTGATACACCACTATTCACTATGCAAGTTGAGGAATATCCCCATTTTGGCCTTAGGAATAAAAGCAAGGAAAAAAAATTATCATTGGAAGATATTTTTCCGCTTGATTATACCCATAAAGAGTGCCTATTTTCACATTTGGCCCTAAAGGCAACTAAGGGCATGGATATGGCTACATGGACATCCAAATGAGGCACTAGTGTCTATAAGGAGTGTTCATTTTATGACAAAGTTTGGGACCGCATGAGACTCCTTACAAGTATATGGTCTCGAGGTACTCGTACCCAAATGATGGCGGAGGTCATAGATACATTCTTAGGATTATGATATCGGAAGTGAAAGAAGCCTGGAAGAGGAAGAAGATAGGAAGGACTTTAGAATCAGATGGAATCCTGATAGAGGTTTGGAAGTGCACAAGAGAGATTGGCATTGTTTGGCTGACTAAGTTGTTCAACAAGGTATTAAGAACAAAGAAAAAACCAGACAAATGGAGGAAAAGTACTTGGTATCTATTTACAACAACAAAGGAGACAAACAAAATTATGCGAACTATTGAGGGATCAAACTTATGAGACATGCTATAATACTGTGGGAGAGAGTGATTGAGCAACGACTAAGGCATGAAACGAGTGTATTAGAAAATCGATTTAGTTTTATGCCAGGGAGGTAAACAATGAGGCTATTTTCCTATTTAGACAACTGATTGAAAAGTTTAGGGCAAAGGGAAAAAACTCTATGTGGTCGTTATTGATCTATAGAAGCTTATGATAAGAGTACCTCGAGATTTGATTTGGTAGGTGTTGGAAGAGAAAGAGTCTCCAAACACTACATCGACTTGGTGAGGGATATGTACGAGGGAGCGCTAACTAGTGTGCGAACAACTAGTGGAGAGACGATTGAGTTTTCAGTGACAATAGATCTAAATCAGCGGTCAGTATTGAGCCTATATTTCTTTGTCTTAGTTATGGATGACTTAACTGCGCACCTACATGATGAGGTACCGTGGTGTATGTTGTTTGCGGACGACATAGTTTTGATCGATGAGACCCGAAACAACGTCAGCACAAAATTAGAACTTTGGAGGGATGCTCTCAAATCCAAAAGTTTTAAAATTAGTCGAACCTAGACAGAGTATATGAAATTCAAGTTTAGTAATAATAGGAGTAGAGATGAGGGAAGTATTAAGATTGATAGCTAAGATATATCAAAAAAAGTGCACTTTTGATATCTTGGGTTAATAATCCAGGAATTTAGAGAGTTTGAAGAAGATGTTGCACATAGAATCAAAGTTAGGTGGGCAAAGTGGAGATGTGCAACCGGAGTTTTGTGTGATCACCGCATACCAATGAAACTGAAGGGCAAGTTCTAAAGGATAGTTGTGAGACCAGCTTTGCTTTATGGGGTAGAATGTTGGGCGGTCAAGAAACAACATGAAACAACATGCTCATGGAATAAGTGTAATTAAGATGAGGATATTGAGATGGATGAGTGGCAAGACAAAAAGGGATAGAATTCGAATTGGATACATTTGGGAGAATTTAGGTGTTGCACCAACAAGTGATAAAATGAGAGCAAGTAGACTTAGGTGGGTGAGCCATGTACAACGCATGCCTAGTACAATACATGTTAGGAGGTGTGAGTTAGTATAAGTGGAAGGTTAAAAAGGGTAAGGGGTAGGCCCCAAAGGAGTTGGTTGGAAGTAGTGAGAAAAATTATAAGGACTTATGGCCTCACTAATGGTATGTCTTTTATAGAGCAGAATGGCGGATCAGGATTTGTGTAGCAGACCCCAATTAGTTGGGAAAATGCTCTGACGATGATGTTGATACCCGAAATCCATTGTGTTTTTCTATCGGAGGGTGGAGATGAGTACTTTTTCCCATTTGAAACAAGTGTGTTTTTAAAAGTCAAAAGCAACTGATTTTCTATTGTCCAAGGATAAGTATAGATATGGGGATGTGGAATAGCCAAGCTAGCTCGTGAGCCAGCTTAGATTGGCTTATGATGACCAAAGCTTAAACAATATTTTCTGGCTTGACAAGCCAACCCAAGTTGAGTTCTCTAGCTAGTTTGTTAAACAAGCAAAGCTCAAGTTGAGATAAGTTCGAATTGAGCTCGACTCAATATTGTTTAATATTTTTAATCATCTATATATAGTCAAAGAATACAAATATTATTCTATGTTGATCTCACCTTAAATAGGAAACTGAATTTAAAATATTACATTGTATAATAGAGGATATTATATTATATATTGCCTTCTTTATAGACTCTGGTTCATTGTTTATGGCTTGACTTAGCTTGTTTATGGGCTTGCTTAAGTAAACATGCCAACCCAAGCCAATCTCGAGCTTGCCTTCTCTTAATCAAGCCAAGCTCAAGCTGGGTGAGTCAAAATGGACCAAACCTCGATCTTGTCCTCCATAAATGCGAGCCAAGCTTGAACATGCCCAGGCTTGGCACTAGTCGGCTCATTGACACTCCCATGCAGACAATGGATGTTGGGCATGAGTACCTAACACTACACTAAATATTTTCCCATAATGTTTTGGTGGTTTATACAACTTTACTGTAAATTTTTTATAATCTTTCTCGACTTATAGTGGAGTTAAATGTTCCAGTGCCTTTATTAGATTCAGCTATGTATATGTAGAAGTGTGCCTAATTCACTCATGGCTTAATGCTTGATGCTTGAATAAGGCATAAAAGGGTATAAAAAGTGGATGAGCACTAAAATTTATCTATGCCATTTTCAATTGGAATACCGTAACATCTTTTGTGCTAGAGTCCCCCTCCCCCTCTCTCTTCTTCCTTGTCAGCTTCTTCCAATGTAACATTGTGGATGTTGCTTAGAAGTGAAAAATAAATTTACTTGGAATTGACCGTCTATTAACAAGGCATGAATTTTTTGTTTTTTTGCTTTTGTGATGAAGTTGAATCTTGGGGTTAAATTCTCTATATTTTGGTAATGAGATTAAATGTTTGGAATGTCTTACTTTTTTTGGTAATGAGATCAAATGTTGGGATTAAATTCCTTATATGTTGGTTTTTCATAGCCAACCCCAAATAATTGGGATAAGGCTTGGATGATGATGATATTTGTCTTAAACTTAGAAAAGAGTTATACTGTTTCATCACGCTTGACTGATTTGAAAAAACATATGTTATGCTACTATCATTGGGCTTCTAATAGTCGTTTATTTTTCAATAACAAATTTCTTTGACTTCGCTGATACAGTTTCATCACGGTTGTACTCTAGCATGGGCAGAGCTATGCAAGGAGATAGTAGTGGTCATTTGAGAATGGTCAATCAAGCCTTGGAGAAGGACTCCTTTCTTAGTTCAGTTAAGAGCTTTCCGAATAATATCACAATGGGTCCATTGGAAGAAGAGCAGAAGGAACAGGTTGCAGAGGGCCCTAATTGCACATCTCGAAATCCTGTTGCTGAATTACTTGAGAACCCTGATGATGTTAGAAGATTGATGAAGATGGAGAGAAGATCTGAAACAGATTGGGAAGTCACCCAATTTGGACACAGTTTATCTCAAAGCCAATCTATGGATGGTGGTGTTATGAGGGGGCACTGGTTTCCATACCTTAACCAATTTAAGACGAGAGATATCAATCTGTCGAGTTGCGAAGTTCTTGAAGCACTCGCTCCTCATATATTGGACACCCGAAAGGAAAGGATGAGACAAGCTGTGAAGAATAGAAGCTATTCGGTTTGTTTGGTTGTCGAGGGATTGACTGACTATGGAAACGTGTCTGCTGCATTTCGCTCAGCAGATGCACTTGGTATTCAGTCAGTTCATGTGGTCTCCAATGACAGCACGAAAAGGTGCAACGTTATTTGAGGTGAAAGCTATATTTTACTGTTTTATTTTGTTGAATGAATCTTTGACATAGACATTCATTGTAAATGATCCTGGGATGTATGTTGTAATCAAATGGATTATGGAAAAGCCATAGTCAAGTCATGACTGTCCATTGAAATGGGGGCGTAGACCTAGAGAGTGGGAACACTGATGCATGACCTATCCTTATGGTGGGTTCCTTTCTCACTTCATCAACATTGGTTATTTTAATGGACAGAGGTGACCTTATTGGCTATGGTTCTGTCATGTGGTCTGTTGGACTTGGTATACTTTCCTAATAATCATAACTTTAAGTTGTTTTGATGTGATTATCTCTTAGATTGGGCAGAAAGAAAGGTGATTTATCTCTTATGTGTGTGTGTGTGTGTGTGTATATATATA
>NW_006499541.1:299686-327486 GCF_000471905.2 Amborella trichopoda | reverse complement strand
AGAAAGTAAAGATTAGGGGTTAACCCCGCAGAATGTCTGATCGGAAGCTACTTTAACTGCTAAGTTGTGAATTAATAAATATTAAAGAGAAATGTCACCATGAGATCCCCATTTTCTTTCACATTGGTTGTTGACATGTATTGATCATGTGAGTATGCATTGTTGAATTACATACAGTTACGACATACATTTAGACACACTAATACATGCATCTACTGCACCCTCTCTAATTCTAGATGTATAGAGAACTGTGTGTCCATAACCAGCATTGCAAAATTTAGATCAAGTTTATTTTGACGCATTAGAGTTAACTTCGGGGGAGGAAAGTCAACTTGAGAGGGATCCGACTTGGGAAGGTTTTCTTGCAGATATGGCCATGACTCGGATTAAAAATAGATTTACTCAGGAATCACATATTTTTAGAAAATTCAGTGATGGTGTTTTGTGCTTAAACCATTCTTTGCCTCATTACTTCATTTCATCTGATTGACTTATTACTCTCACTTTTGTTTGTTGTTTGCCTCTATAGATATAGAGAAAACCGGAATGTTGGCATGGGGGCAGAAAAATGGTTGGACATTGAACTATGGAGTTCCATTGAGGAGTGTTTTAGGGCGTTGAGACTGCGTGGATATCGGATTGCAGCAACCCATGTTGGAAGTGATGCTGTAAGGATCTCCTTTTCATTCTGTTAAATGCTTTTACTTCCTGCAGCTTTGGTTGGCCTTCTTCTAAGTTATCCTAATGTACTAGAACTTTTTCTTTTTTTGTCAATGTTGCATCTGAGCTACTCAATATCTTAAAGAATATTTAATTTCTCGTATCTTCATCTTAAACTTATTTGTTTGAAGCTACAATGATGCCTTCAGTTTTTCTAATACAACATTTCTTATAGCATTGCTTCAATGTAAACTACTCTCTGAAGATTCATTTTATAAACTATGGTTACTATGTTGTCTCTTCTATGGTTTTGTATATAAATTTTAATTTAGCCTATTGGAGTTCGCAAAAATGCTGTACTCAGAATATGTTGATGACGTGCATGTAAATGCTGATCTGGTTGTTGTTAAGGATGATTCCCTAAATTTCCTTGTTCAAAGGAGGTCTAGGCCTTTCAGGCTTTGCACACCATCAATGTTGATCAGTTAGGTTCATTTTCTTCATTACCTTGTGTTTAATGCAGTGGAACCCCTGATGCATGGATGCAGCTTTGTGCATTGATACAATGTCAATTTTTTGTTTTTTGTCATACGTTTCTGAAGTATTTGACAGGGATACCCCAATTTGAATTATCAGTGCATCATGGCTAATAACTAATTTATAGTCATGAAAAAGAAAGTCATGTGCATTTGTCCTACCTATTTTTTGCTCCATTTTGATATATTTGCATTTCATTCCTGATCTAAACCTTATGAATTCAAGGTTATAGCCATTAGTTATTCTAAAATTGATGGACTGTTATGGAGAGTTTTCAAGGTTATAGCCATTACTCATTCCTGGTCTAACCTTTGAGGGATCATCGTGGCAGAGTTTTCATGATATACTTTGGGCTGTTTCATGATGTGGTGCAAATGAGGCAGTTGCCTGGTCCCTTTTATGTGGACTAAGAAATATAAATCAATGATGACCAAAAACCATTCCAGAAGATGATTTTAGGGAAAATTTCTTATAGAATCCTAATGCCTCATATTATTTCATGGTAGATCCTCTGTCTGTTTTTCTTTCAAGCGACATAAGAAAATACCTAAGGATTTCACTGTACCCCCTCATCTCTTATCTCTCTCTTTTATTAACTTTTGACCATAAAAATTAGCCCCAACAAATCTTTTTTTACCTTTTCATCCCAAAACCTTTTTTAGCTCTCTTTTTCCCTTTCCACCCATTAAAATTTTTTGTGGGTTGAAATGGTATAAAAATATTTGTTGAGGTTAATTTTTATGGTCAAAAGTCAATAAAATAGGGAGATAAGAGATGAGGGGGTATGGTGAAATCTTTAGGGGGGTTTTTTTATGCCTCCTTGGGTCTACCATTAAATAATACGAGGAATTAGGGTTCTATAGGAAATTTTCCCATGATTTTAATAAGGCTACGGTTTGTATAGAGCCTAGGCTCTAAACAATCAAATTAGAGCCTACCTTCAAATAGTGTCGAGAAATGTGGTTTCAATACTGAAAATCTTTGTGATAGACTTAAAATATATTTTCATATTTATTTATAAAGTTTAAAGCTTAAAAAATAGTGCAGATCGACAGATCTATGAAAACTTGAAAATCTTGAAAATTGACGGTCCAAAAATGCATTACAAAATGCACTATTTCCAAAACTTGAAATCCATTTTTTCTCATGTCCATGCATCTTGATGTTGAGATGATCAATTTGAAGATATTTGAGCATCAAAACAACCTCTTCTAGTGAAAGTTTTGAGGTAGGCTCAAATTTGATTGTTTAGAGCCTCGGCTCTATATAAACTTTTTCCTTCTAATAATGGCATATGCTGGGCTAGAAGGTGTTTCCCATGGTGTCTTTGAAATGTGTTTCATGAAATTTAATTGATTGGATAGGATAGAGATAATGTATAGCCACAGTTGTAGAGAGTGCAACATGGAAGCAGACAGTTTGGCAAAAGAATCAGTATCCAAAAGTGAGGTTTATTGAATAGATGGGGTTGTGGATATAGAGCAAAATGTGTACAGACTCATTTTTCTGTGTTTGCGAGTATGTGTTCGTGCGTGTGCGTGTGCGCCCGCTTGTGTGCACGTGTGCTTGTGCATGTGTGTGTGTCTATGTGTTTGTGTGCCTGCATGTGTGTGTTTGTGTCAATGCGTATGTATGTATGAGCACACACTTGCACGCGTGTGTGTTTTTGTCTGTCTGTGTGAATGCATGCTTGTGTGTGCATGCCGAGGGACCTATGGAACAGATGTAAGCCTGACATCCCAAGGTGAATCTCTTCTCGGCACCCTCAGGCTCCAAACCGACAATGGCTAGCCTTTCCTTTAGTCCCATAATCGCGGACCAGGCAGTTTGGCTTGAAAGAGCCCTCTCCAAAGATGAAATACTTGCTGCCGTCAGTGATCTAGGGCAAGACCGAGCCCACTGAGCCCCAGGCCCAGATGGCTAACCGGTGACCCTATTCAAGCAGTTTTGGGAGACCTTCTGTCCAGACATGATCGCACTGATGAACGAATTCCACGAGAGGAATCATTAATAAGGCAATGAATGCTACATTCATTACATTAATCCCTAACGTCAAAGTGCCCGAGGAACTTAAAGACTTTAGGGCTTTAAGCCCATTAGCCTTATCAATAGTTCCTACAAGATTTTATCCAAAGTTCTAGCCTCTAGACTTAGGAACGTCCTCGGATGGGTTATCTCCCCTACTCAAGGAGCTTTTGCAAAAGACAAGAAGATTTTAGATGGAGTCTTAGTTGCAGTCGAATGCATTCATTCTCGCCGCCTGTCCAATTCCCCTGGGGTTATCATCAAATTGGATTGGGAGAAAGCCTATGATCCCTTAGATTGGGACATTTTGGACAAAATTTTGTATAGGATGGGGCTTTGGCCTTCTTTGTAGTTCTGGAACAGAGGATGCATATCCAATCCTTGCTTCTCTGTTCTAATCAAGGGATCTCCCAGAGGTTTTTTCCCTCTTTGAGGGGTCTCAGACAAGGAGACCCTCTCTCACCCTTTCTCTTCACCATAGTCGCAGAGGTTTTTTAACAAATCCATCCCTGGCATGCATAAGAGTGGTCTCTTGAAAGGCTTCAAGGTTGGGAACCATGGAGCAGAAGTCTCCCATCTACAATATGCCAACAACACCCTTATTTTCTATGATGCCACCCCATCCGAGATGGACTATTTGAAACTTTCCCTTAAATTTTTTGAGATGGCTATGGGCTTCAGAGTCAACATGGCCAAAACAAAGATGATGGGGGTAGCTATACAGCCTCTGCATCTTTTCTCTCTCGCTGACCGCTTGGGATCCATTGTGGAAGATTTGCCTTCCAACTCTGCATTGGGAAGCCTAAAACCAGCCAATGAAGCCACATTGTAGATATATCTGACCGAAGGCTCGCAGGTTGGAAGGGTAGATTCCTAACCCCGGTTGGCCGCCCCACCCATATCAAGGCCACCTTATCCAACATCCCCATATTTTAGATGTCCCTCTCCCTCTTTGACATGCCCTCTTAGGTGGTTAACCACTGTGAATGACTCATGAGGAATTTTTCTGTGGGCAGAAGAAGGGCGCAGAATGTATCATTTGATCTCTTGGGCCAGAGTGTACACTCCCAAGTCCCAAGGGGGTTTAGGCATCTGCAACATTAAGTCCAACAGCCTAGCCGTCCTCGGCAAGTGCTGGTGGTGCTTTGCCACCCAGGAGAACCGCCTCTGGTAGGAGGTGGTGCGACCCAAAGACCGGTGTGGGGACAACGCTTGGCTCCCGGACAGTAGGGCTGCTGCCAATTCTTTGGGGATTTCTAGATCCTTACTTTGCTGCCTTCTTGGACTTGGGTGACCCGAATTCAATCCCCTAACTCTTCCAGGCCTTCCTCTACCCACCATAGTCCAGATCAGGCATATCCATATGGCGGGCCACTGTTGTGGCTGCTCTTTGGGTTTTCTGGTTGGAGCACAACAGCAGAACCTTCCGAAGAGAGGACTGCTATAGAGGCCCTTTTTGACAAAGTCAGATCATTAGTCATCTTTTGGGCCAAGAACAACAAACTCTTCCAGCATTGCACCCTCTCTGACTTCCACCTCAATTGGAGGAACCTCCTGCACCACAAAGGAGCTTGACCACCCAAGCTGGGTCAAGTTAAACTCAATTTCAATGGTTGCTTCCTTGGCAACCCGGAAACCTAAGGTATAGGGGGCATTTTCAGAGATTCCAATGGCGCAAACTTTTTCATTGGCCATACCAATTCTACTATTGCTGAAGCCCTAGCCCTTGTCGTTGGACTCCGCAACTTCAGCTCCTCCTGGGAGCCACTCTCATTATTGAGGGGGCCTCCTTCAGTGTCATAGCCTGCATTGAAATCATCCCCTTGTCTGTGGAGATTGGGACATATCTTTGATGAAATCGTCTACCTCTGAAGGGATATGCGTGTGGTATGGCGGCATATCTGGAGCAGCAGCCAGCACCCTCGCTAAGCAAGGAGCTTCACAGCAGAACCCACAGGGGACTTTTGGGCACCTTTTTGAGCACTAGACCCTACTTTTTGTTTTAGTCTCACTGTATCTAGTCTTGTACAGCATTTTTTTGTGCCCCCTAAGGGGTTTTTTGTACATGAACACCCAGTCTGTGGGTGGTTTGATCTCTTGTATACCTTTTCTTTCAATACAACAGGTAACAATTTTAAAAAAAAGACACCCCAAAGTGAACCATCAGATGGTTATAAGCCCAACACCCCAAATTACCCCAAATTGAACAATCAAATGGTTATCTTTCATCAATGGGGGTGGGGGCACTATGGTCAACTTTTTCAAGCATATGATTTTTTTTATATTTTTTGTTTGATGCATCTAGGTCAGGCTCAACTCTCCGCAAAATTTCAAGTCCCCAAAATTTCAAGTCAAAATGGTTTGTAAAAAATGATTTAAAAGCAAACACTGCACATCAATGTTGGCTGTCTAGATCTTGGAGATGGAATCTGGGCCATCGGGCCGGGGGCCTCACTAACAATTTCCCTTTGTGTGTGTGCGCATCTGTGCGTGCGTGATTGATTTTCTTCATGTTATTCTTGTTTCACATTGAGGTGGCTGTACATCATTCTTTACTTTTCTTGTGGACATTGGTTAATGTCATTCTTCATTGATCCCTCAGAAATTTGTCTTTGGGTTGTCATCTCAGGTTTCTATTTATGACTTGGATTGGACATATCCAACTGCGATAATTATTGGAAATGAACACAGGTGAGCATTTAATTGAGTAGTTTGTTTGGATCTCTTTCAGCCATATATTTTTTATTGATGGTTTCTACGTTTTGTGCTTCTGGCCTTGGTGCCATCACTATTTTCTGATGGGTCATTAGCTGGACAATCTTTGTATGCTATGATGATCTGCTAAGCATTTCATTATAATATATATCTCTTATGGTATGTTTAAGATAACATGTTTGGTTTATTCTAGTTGTGATTAGGTAAAAGACAACAGTGATGGGTAAATAATTTATCAGCCATATTTTTCTTTCTCCTCGGAACATCAATAGATATTAAAATGCAAAACCTGATCAGCAATCCTCAATTCCCAAGAATCCATGTAGTCCTTTTTTGTCTTATTTAAAGAATGTGAGTTTTTATTTTATGTGCTTCTTCATTTGTTCATTCTTTTCTTGAAAAAAATGTCGTTTGTGCATTTTCAAATGCACTGATTTCAATACAATCCATAAATTGCCACCGTACTTCAGAGATACATTGGTTAATATATCCATAGTGGTTCCCATTTGTGGGTAGCCCATTTTTTGGTAGCATGCATATTTTCTCTTTTACTTAATACAAACATTAACATCTTCCCCCCCCAAAAAAATCCATAGTGGTAGGATACCATGATTGACTACATGGGTGTTTGTCTAACTGCAGGGGCATAAGCAAAGAGGCTTTGAAGCTCTCTGATTTGCATTGTAGTATTCCCATGAAAGGAATGGTTGACTCCTTCAATGCCTCAGTTGCTGCTGGCATCCTTATGCACCATGCGGTTTGTGATAGGACTTCCCGTCTGGTAAGATGTTACCCCTTGATGAGAAATGGGAGAATTTTACCTGTTTCTTGCTTCTTCTAGAGAACAATTTTTTTTTTTAATTATTTGCTATGCTTGTTGGGGAGGTATCATGTCTACATATCAATGTAATTCTATAATATGCAGTAACCATTGAGCCTTCAGTGAGTCTATTTTAAGTTAAAACAGAAGGCTGGTATAGTTTCTGTCTCTATTTGCCAAAACTGCATATTTCGATTGAGTTTTGCCATGGAGTTACCCAATCTCCTCATCAGATTACTTTTAATTGCTTAGACTTCTTCTGATGTGTCTACTTGAGGAACCAACCCATGCATGGAGGGACAAAGACGGTATTTATTAGTTAAATTTAGATGTAACCAATCCTCAGATCTCTTCTTTATGCTCGGGGAAATTCATTTTGTGGTTTTTGAATGGGCTTCTGTCATTGTCTCATGCTGCTGCATATTTTAATTGAACTAGTATGGCTTACAGAAAACAAATTCGCACTTATATAATTCTATAAAGTTGGATTGAAACAAATATGGTTAGCCATGGGGAACAAATCTCTTATATTGCTTTCAGATCGAATTCTTTGATTAAGCTCAGGGTTCCACTTATTTTCCCCAAACAAACTACTATGCTTACTGAAAGAAAACGAAACAACTCCATAAATTTATAAGCTTGAGTTTGAGCAAATTGACCTCTGTAATCTTCAGGGTAGCCATGGTGATCTGACTCAGGAAGAACACCAGATTCTATTGGCTGAGTTCTCACTTCGCCATAGCATGAGTGCAGTGAGTATAGTCCATGAGTTTGCAATGAGGAGAGTAGAGCAGCTTAAGGCCAAACTCTAAAAGAGCCATCATGCAAGGTCTTTGTTTAGTTGCTGTAGAATTTTGGTTACAGGTAGTATGTGCAGAAGTTACTTTTGCGACTTCATTATTAATTTTCCTGCTCTCTAATGTTATAATTTTGTTCTTTAGACTGTTATATTGTTTATCAAATGAAAACATATTGGTTCACAAAAGAAAGTCCAATTCTTTCTAGAGCATCGTAAAATTTTTTTGAAGCAAACTTGAAAATGATTGTAAAGCAAATAATGTGTGTGCATGGACAAATGATTTATCAGTTTGAAATATTTTTGTACTTGTACCATCCTATCTAGTAATACAATGCTAACTTCTTTTTTTAAAAAAAAGTGCATCCTGCCCTTCAAAAATGAACTTGCAGCTCAAAAAATAGTGCAAATCTGATTGATCTAGGTCCATTTAAATAGATGTTTGGCATGACACTTTGAGATAGCAATAAATGAGCTTTTTTAGGGCACCAAATCCTTTTTTTTTTTAATGTTCTTGGTTTTAGTGGACAAGAGGATGGATCTGCTGGTTTTTGGGTTCTCAATCAATGGGAAAATGGATTGAGGGGAGCCGCATGGTGTTGGTGCAGCTGCGACTGCACTAGTATGGGATATGGTTGGTAAATTTCTGTCGAAATAATTTGGGCTTTGTCAAAGGTTCACATAGACATTGGGATGTGTCTGGGGCTCACTTATTATTTTTTAAGAGTTGGAAGACTCAGATTTTTCCATTATTTTATTTTATTTTTTGTGGACTTCTAGTTTCTAACCTCTTTTCTTTTTTAAATTATCCATAGTTTCTATTTTTTTTTTTTTTTTTTGAGTTACAAGGGTGTGGTTTGTATAGAGCCGAGGCTCTAAACAATCAATTTAAAGCGCACCTTCAAATAGTGTTGGGAAATGTGGTTTCAATATTGGAAATCTTTGTGATAGCCTTTAAATATATTTTCATCTTTAATTATAAAATTTAAAGCTTCAAAAATAATGTAGATTTTAACACAAACTTTTTAAAAAAACTGCATCATTGAAGAAACATTGACTCTCTCCTTCTCTCAACCCCAATCGAATTCCGCTCACCCGCTCCTCTCTCTCTTCGCGCACACACGGTCTCATAGACGAGTAAATGACAACTAAGTTTCGTACTTGAATTTATTAAAAATGGAGAGAAATCTGTGACATTAGAATAGAGGCAAAAGCAGTTAAAATGAACTATGAATAGTGAGAAGATTGGAAGCTGTAAATAAATTTGAAAGTTCAAGCACGCACTCAAATCTTGGATAGCCAAATTACTAGATGAATATATCCATGTGTTTAATACCTCAAAATTTAACCCTTTCTTAAAACAAAAAAAAAATCCAAACTTTTTCTTTGGAAGGAATTTTTTAAAACGTGGGACCTAAGTATAACACGTGAAATATATAAATATTTTTAAATTTCAAAAAAAAAAACAGAACTTTTTTATGACTTTCTTATAACTTTTTTAAAAGGAAATGTATATAAAGAGGAGTAATGATCCAATGCAACGGTTGTATCGTAGTATAATGCAACGACACTTCTAGACAACTATGGTTGTGGTATTTGTATGAACTCAAATTTTGCACACACACTCTCTTCATCTCAATAATTAATTTCTCCTTCTAAAAAAAAAGTTATATTTGAACCCTAGATATGGTTAAAATGAGTCCTTTCCAAAAGCGAATATAGACCATTCATTTTGTAAATATCAAGATCTTAGCCTTTATAAACTAAAAATCATTTTTTTATTTTTTAACATTGCTCATCTAATGGTAATAAAGCCATCCAAACAAAATGGAAATGAAAAAGTCCTTCTAAGGACTAGATCTGAGCATCTCATCAAAATGAATGACATATGTTAATTGGGTTAAAAAAATACTTTTTAAGTTGTGTTTTTAATTTTTAATTTTTTTGCGATTGTTCATTAGAATGAAAAGAGTGTATATTTTAAATTTTGGATCAAACAAATGGCCATAAGATGGTTTTTTAGGATTGTTGCATTATATTACTATACAACGGTTGCATGAAATCATTGCCCTATAAAGAGACCATTTACTCTTAGCACAAGGAGGTCATAATCATTGTTGTCTTTCATTTTAAATTGGTTGGTTGTGAGTGTCTCATCGACTAGACTAAAAGTTCAAAAAAAAATTCTCAACTTTATGACACACTCTACGTCATCCAATTCAACATCTAATCGTTAAAGGGCATGATTTCATGCAACCGTTGTATAGTAATATGATACAATAATCTTAAAAAACCATTTTACGGCTATTTGTTTGATCCAAAATTTGAAATATACACTCTTTTCAGTCTAATGAAAACCATTTTATGGCTATTTATTTAATCCAAAATTTGAAATATACACTCCTTTCATTCTAATGAACAATTGTAAAAAAAGAAAAAATTGAAAACACAATCTAGAAATTATTTTTTTAGCCCAATTAACATAGGCCGTTCATTTTGGTGAGATGTTTAGATCTAGGCTTTAGAAGAATTTTTTCATTTCCAATTTTTTTGGATGACTTTATTATCATTAGATGAACAATATTAAAAAAAAAAAAAAAGAAAGATTTTGAGTTTATAAAAACTAAGATCTTGAAATTCATAAAATGAATAGTTTAGATTCGTTTTTGGAGAAGACTTATTTTGACCATATCTAGAGTTCAAATTGAATTTTTTTTTTTTATTTGATTATTGAGATGAAGAGAGTGTATATACAAAATTTGGGATCCTACAAATACCACAAATATGACTTTCTAAAATTAAACTATAATACAACTGTTGCATTGGATCATTGCTCATAACTAAAATATGGGATCGTACAATTACCATAAACATGCCTTTTTAAAATTAAACTATAATACAACCGTTGCATTGGATCATTGCTCATAGCTAAATTATATGTGACATTCTTATTAAAAAAAAGAGATAAATATTCTCATTGCATATCATTCATTATGTGGCAAACTTAATGATCATCGTTTGAGATCCCAAAATTTACGCTCTGCCTTTGCGCGATTGGCAAGATAAGTGATGGCACACGATCCCGCAGGAGCACATCTTCTGCTCTATATGAAAAGATTGTGTATGTTTCCATCGCAGTGCATGGTGCGTAGCGGGAAAAGCAATGGCAATGGAGATGGAAGTGGACGATGCACCAAACTTAGGGTTAGGGTTTTCTGAAGAAGAGCTCTTCAAAGCAGCTGAGAATGGGAATTCTGCAATTTTTGCAGAGATTCCTTTTGAGGAAATGGGAAAGTTTCTCTCTCTAAGAAACGACGATGACCGATCTCTTCTTCATGTTGCTGTTGCTTCAGGCCAAAAAGAGGTAACTTTTTCTTTAATGGAAAGACTAGAAGTGAAATTTCACCTTTGGTTTGATTATCTGGCTAACTGTTTTTCGATCTATGCATAGGATGTTAATCTATTTTATTGTTTTTTGGCTTGGTCTCTACTGTTTCGGCATGGTTTTAGAAGAAATTCAAAATTCCATTGAATTTGTAGTTGGTCTTTCACTGGACTAGTTTTGCATTTATTATAGCAGAAATATTCGTTCATCATATTGATATATTCTCTGATTCCTGTTTCATTTTACTGGTTTTCTCTGGTTTCAGTTAGGATCAAGGTTCGATTACTCGGCTTGTGCTCGGAGCTTCCCAGCCAGCCGAGTAACTTGGGGCGCACCCGAGTGGACTAGTGTGCCAGCCCCAAAAAAGGATAAAAATTCTAAGAAGATACTTAAAAAGAAAAAGAAAAAGAGCAAATAGCTAAAAAAACTAAAAAGAACATTAAAAGTCCAAAAAGATGGAAAAATATTTATATAAGATGATATTCGGAAAAAAAATTTGATTTATAGCCGGAAACAATTCAAAAAAAATCAAAAGAGGGGAAAATAGGAAAATGTAGCATCATCATCATCAACATCCCAGCCTGATCCCAACTATTTGGGTTGGTTAAATAGAAAAATATAGCATATGATAAGAAAAACTCACAAATCGACATGAAGAACATCAAAATTATATATAAAATATTTACGCATTGATTTATTAAAAAATAATAATTTTTGGTAATTTTATTAAATTCCCGTGTTTCTAGCTAAGAAGTCGCCCAGCAAGGTGTCAAGTCTGAATAACTCGATTGTGTCCGAGTTAACTTGGCCGAGTTTGAAGCCTTGGTTAAGTTTATAGCTTCAATGGAAAATATAGCTCTATGATGGAATTCATTATTTAAATGACATTTTCTGCCACTAATGTTCAAGACGTAGTGATTTCACTGCTATATCCCATCATTGTGCTTCGTGATGGTTGCCCTTAAGTGGTTTTAATCAAGGTTTGAAGATTGTAAGTGAATTATCTATATTTTCCTTTGGAAGCCTCTACGCAACGCCTATGGGCCCTATGGGCGAAAATGAACAGGGTTTTCGCCCACAGGCTTGGTGCCGTCCGATTTTTTCGGACGGCGTAGATTAAAAGATCGCAACGGACCTTCTGTAGCAGTCAAAAAACACGCGGAAACCGCCACAGACCAGGTGCCATCCGCTGTGGCTCCGTTCAATAAACCACCATGGACATAGCATGTCCATAGCGGGGCGAAACACTGTTCAAAATCGCCTATAGGTGTTTTTAAGAGTTTTCCATTTCCTTTTGTTTATTCTTTATTTTTTGTTAAATCATGTACAATGATTTTTGTGCCGGGTATGGAACAAAATTGTCCATTATGTGGAGGATTTTTTGTTCGTAGAAATCTGTTCCTTTATTTGAGTGCAGTTTTTGTAAAGTCGGCTTTACAAAATTTGGGAACACATTGCACTTCAAAACCCTGCCATATGCAGTTCCGCTGCTAGAAAACCTCATGATGGCATGCAATTCCATTTGTGCCCCTGATTGTTGAATTTGAAGGTTAAAAAATGATGCAAATTTAGCTGATCTGCGGACACTTGAAATGAATAGAGTGTTGCAAGATAATCATTTTTAGGGATCGAAATTTATTTTTCATATCCATGATTGTTGAGGTTGGGATGCTGGATTTGCAGGTTTCTAGAGAGGAAACTACTTTTTCGACAAGATATGAGGTGCAGCTTGATAATGGCACGACTTTTCCTAATATTTTCCCATATATTTTACCATATATAGAGGTTAAATACATCTTCTTTCACCACCACTTCCAAGTTCCACAGGATTGTATTTGTTTATGACCTTATGAAGTTTTAAGTAAACTTTTACCATATATTCTAATTTATTAGTTTCTTTCTTAATTATGGTTATTTCCTTCTAAATTCAGAGCATTGCAGATTATAAGGAAATTGTAAATTCTCAGTGTGCTGAGAAATTGTAAATGGTAGGCCTTGCTAATCCAGCACTTCTACTGGGGCAACCAATATCTTTTTTTTATATGCTAATGGTAGGAATGGAGGGCGGGACGTTATGTTGAGGTATCAGCCCCAACTACCGAACCCCATTTCCATTGGGGCAACCAATATCATTATAATTTTAGTTCAGGTTTTGCTTCCCCCATGATATTATTAAAGATCTGGCTTTTAATGTCTGTCTATAATTCGTGAGAGGTTGTTTGTTGATATTTCAAACATAGAATATATTTTGGCCACAGATTAATATTAAAATTAATGTTAACAGTAATAGTATTTATTCTAGTGCCTTATGTAGTAGAATCTGAGAAATTGTAGAATAAAAATTTGTTGACATGGTCTACTCATGTTGTTGAATGCAGGTTGTCAATACACTAATAGTACATGATTCATCTTTGAACATTATAAATAGTACTGATGAGGAAGGCTGGGCACCACTTCATTCTGCTGCGAGTAGCGGCCATGTCGATATTGTCGAGACTTTACTGAACAAAGGTGTGATTTTATAACATTATGCTACCACTAATTTGTGTTAGAAAGGTCCTCAGTGGTTTAGGCGGTTTTCTTAGGATGTGCAGCTGCACTTTATTATTAAATAAAGATGTATTCCGAAGTAACTATATTCAACATATCATTTTGAAGTAACTATATTCAACATATCATTTTGAATACTCTATGATATTCTTTGAATGTTGAGGACAAAGGTGGGTCTTATAGGAATGGGATGTGGATTGGATGCTGGCGTGGATATTGGGGAGCTCCTTTTAATTCCTTTAGCTTCTTAATAACAGAATCCTAGATTTTAGCTCCTTTGTCTGCTTCAAAAGAAGGGGAAATGCATGCATTATTCTTTGCTACCCTAGACTGTGAATAAGCATAGTAGGATATTGCAATTTTAAAATTACAATGTGAGAAAAATGATTAACTGATGATACAAATCCTTGCATCTTACATTTCTTGATAATTTTTGTTATGCTCATCCAAACTGGCAGCACATGGCATTAATTAGTCCCCAGTATTCAGTTGATTGCTTTTATTTTCTTTCTATCTTTGACCATTTTCCTGCATATTCCAAGTGATTGTCGGATGTTGTCATTTGGCATATAGCAGCTCAACCTGATCATTTATGTTGGATATTTTTCTCTTCTGATAATTTTTTTGTAAACTTCTATGTACTTTTTACATATCTTTGCTATTCTTATTGCTCAATAACTCTGTCCAGGGGCCAATGTTAATTTGGCTAACAATGGGGGGCGCACAGCTCTTCATTATGCTGCCAGCAAGGGGCGGTTGAAACTTGCTGAAATCTTAATCAATCATGGTGCTAACGTCAATCAAAAGGACAAGGTTTCTTCCAATGCAATCTTACTTGTTTCATTCTGACTGACTTCTTTGACTTCGGGTTTATATATTCCTACTTCCTTCAAAGAAACTTAGACTCTACATATTGTTTGATCTATCTCTAATTCGACCTACACTATGTAAATTCACATTTGAATTGTATTAATAACTTATCTTGTCAATAATGCCTTCAAGTTCAATGGTTTCAGATCGGTTGTACGCCATTGCACAGGGCAGCAAGTACAGGGAACTCAGAATTATGTGAGCTACTGATAGAGGAGGGAGCAGATGTTGATGCTGTTGATAAAGCAGGTCAAACACCTCTAATGACTGCAGTGATTTGTGAGAACAAACAGGTCTGTGATCTAACAGAACATTTCACTGCTTATAGTACTTCTGATAATTTTTCAACCAGGGTAGCCATTGTTTTCCTTTCTTGCGCATATAAGGCTTACAAAAGGCAAATTTAGACTAGCTGTTGCTTGGTTTTCGTGAGAAAATTACTATTCTCAAAAGAAGGCTCATGTAAGCCTTCTATGAGATAGTTAAGGTATTTTTGTGCATGATTAGTCTATGATCTAACAAAAAAGGTTTAGAGAAGCTTTATCCCAGATGGGCCCATTATACAATAACAAGTTGATGCTTACCACATCCGGTAAGCATAGCGTTTCACCTGATGTTCATTCAGGGTGATCCAAAGCTTCAACGGAAGAGTGCTTCGAAATCTAAAACCCTTTTATTATGGATTTCTTCTAATTCCTTTTTTTTTGGGTGAAATGCTTGTAAGTCTGATGTTTCAAGCTTCAAATTGTGGTTGAAAGACTGCTAGAAAAATTAGTATGGAGTTTTACTTCTTTATTGTAGTAAATATGCTAATCTGTAATTGTTGTCTAGCTGTAATAAGCTTAGAGATAGTGTGGTTAGGAAGTAAAGTTCCTTCCTACATGGATTAGAACCCTTAGGATTATCTTCTAGGATTGATTAGGAAGCTTTTCTATTTTTTCAGAGAATTAGAATTCAAATATGGGTAGATTAGGATTTAGGAACAACTATAATTGATGTGCCATTGGCTAAAGCAATCAATCTTTGAGAAATAAAATGTGAGCTCATTAAATTGTGGTTAGAGACCATTATTCCTTGACTTCTTTTTGTATGGTGAGTGATTCTACGACTCTAACCTTGGTTTCAAAGAATCTGCCTTAAATGTGAATCCTGTTTCTTCTTGTGGCGGAGAGATTGCTCAAAACCTTAGCTTGGGGATGGGAGTTTCTCCTCACATAAGCTTGGGCCCCATCTTCTTTTCCCTATCTGTAGCCACATTTGTATCTAAGATATCCCACTATTAAACTTGTCAGCCATTTAACTCTTCCATTAACCTCAGCTATACCTCTCGAAACCCTTCTGCCAAGTCGTTGAATAGTTATCTTAACCACATGCATACCCTCCTCACCCTTCAAACTTAACTTCAAATGGTAGATTTGCCTTAGTTCAACCCTATGATCTACCTCATCATCCTTCTATCTTGCTGGACTGCTAATTCAAACCCTAGGTTTTACCTTAACGTCATCAAATCCTGCCCCATAGACCTTGCTTAAGTCCTAGCTTCTCTATGACTCCTATCATCCACTCCTATTCAATATAGTAGACATCCAAAACCTCGCCATCATGAACTTTTATGAAAAGCTTAAACCCTTTAGAATTCCTATATTCTAACCTAGTTGGAACTGCTAAATCCACCCCAGACCCTTTCTTTCTAAGCATATCTCGCGTGTAGCACTCATAGAGGAGTCCACTTGTCCTGGCGAGCCCAAGTGACTCTGACTAGTTTGAGCGGCTCACTCCAGTCAGCAAACGCTGAGTGGAACTGAACCGAATGCTGTTGTTGCATAGTAGGAAAGAGGGAGAAGCCAAAATTATGTTCTCATTCCTCCATTCTAATAAATTTTTTCACATTACCAATAAAAAGAGAAATTGATCCTTTGTTTCCTGGAAGCTCTAATCTTGTGGTGTTCTAGGTCACTCTTCTTCTGGTACGGCATGGAGCGGATGTTGACGTGGAAGATAAGGACGGGTATACAGCACTTGGTAGAGCTTCTAATGAGTTTCGGCCAGTCATCATCGATGCTGCCAAGGCTATGCTTGAAGGGTAATGCTGAAAAGATGTAAAGAATGACACAGCATTAATTCTTATTTCAAGTAAGTTTATTGATTCATGTAATGTGAAATTCTGACAAAAACCGTTTAGCACCGATAGCTTGCGATATAGTTTTTGTGCTTGGGTTGTTGCTGTAGTCAAAGGTGGTGTCTTTAGTGCGAGATTTTAGACTTTACTTGTGAGTAAACTGCAGGATATTTGGGACAAAATGTCTTTGTCCACCACTACTGTACCCATCTTGTAGCATGTAAAAATGAGGCTTTGAATTGGTCTTCTAACTGAAGTGTTTAGCCACCCGGAGCTACAATCTCATCCCAAATGATGACCAGAATATGCATATGGTTTCTTCATAAACATGAAGTGCTAGTCATTGATAGAATTTTTGTTTGGTGACTAGAAAATCAACTGAGCTTCATGAAATTTAACCTTCATAGCATGCATGAGAGGCATGAATCTCATTTGTCAAAAGAAAAGAAGGTGTGAATCTTGTGGATAGGGATGTTGTTTATGAAGAATCTATTGGGATCATATACAATGAAACAATTATCTTTTATACAAAAAGGTCACCTGCACCCATGGTTGTCACATATGAAATTGTATGGGCTGGTATGTGTCATTTCTCTGCACAAAGTTGGAAGATTTTCTTGTACTTTGAGCACAATTAATGATACGCGCTCTAGCTGCTCAATTTCACATTTAACATATTCGGGTGTTTGTGACCACCTTGTATAAAAGATAAACTGTCTCATTATATATTTTCCCTAATCCATTAGCAGTCTTTCTCACTAAGGAATCTAGATTCTCATTGTCATCAGGAGTATAACAGAATGATGCTACCATCAAATCAGTAATGTCTAAAACGGAGTGACTACAATGAGACTAACCTTTTGTTCACAGACATACTTAAGTCGTCAATTGTAAAATCGGCCGACTGGGTATGTGATTTTCTGTACAAAGTCTCTTTTTTCCTACTTTGAGCACATTCACTTCACATCTAATGGCTCTGATGGCTAGGGGTGACTGTTAAACAATTGTATTATACTTTCCGATTAATGTCTCCTCCATCCCGTCTTTCCCAAATACACGGCCAAGCTATTGGCTTGGGTTCCTTCATTTAATTAGACTTCCTCTCCCCCACCATATATGTGTGAGAGAGAGAGGATCCCCATGACAAGTTGTATGGCTAATCTATTTGTTTTGAGTACCAAATCCTCATCTTGTGAGACATGAAGGTTTGTGTAGTCTTTCCCTTGCGCCCCAAAAAAATAATAATAATAATAACATAGGAAAGAAAGGAAAAAAAAAGCCTAAGTGAGACTCACTTTCAAGCCTGGATGTGTACCCTTAATGCAACTAAACTCTTTCTTGTTGGTACTTGGGATATGACCAATACGCAGTTATTTCTTTTATGACTTCATTTGGATCCCATTCCGCAAAGAGTTATCTTTATTTCTATAGGCCTTAAATGGTTTGATTTCTTCAAGAACAAATGGGAAGCTCGACATGTGGTGCCGCCCACGTACATTATATGTGACCCTTGCTCTCAATCGTCTGATGATTTGAATGGACTAGGATCGCTCATGTCATGTGACCCTTGCTCTCAATCGTCTGAAGATTTGAATGGACTAGGATCGCTCATGTCATGTTGTCATAACGAAACACTATTTATTTTTAATCTTTTTCTACACTACATTTTTTAGTGAAATTTAAGGTGTTTCCTTGGGGTGTGCCTAGGGGAAAAAAAAAAAAAAATTCTAGCAAAAATAAATGACCAAAAAGCTCCGGTAAGTTTTAGAGGAATCTTGGTAACTTTCCGTTCCCAGAAATAATTTTATTATTTTGATCATGTGTGCCCCTATTAGCTCTGTGCACACGTTAAATTTCACTTCAAAATGATATATACAATAAAAATAAAAAATATAATCCTCTAAGCTATTGGATCAAGATCTAATATTCAAGAGCCACCTCGTGACATGGTGCAGCCATCCCAACCATTCACTCAAATCGGATGGCTGAGTGTGGAGGTCACATATGCTTTGATAGAGTTCCTCGGACAATTTTGATAGTCTAGATTGTTGCAATTCATGGAGAAATCCTTTAAAAAGTCTTGCAAATGCATATTGAATGACAAGATGATCAGTGGTCTTTCTACCTTCCATGCATGGTAAGTATTTGAAAACAATTTTGAACTTTGCTTGGTTTCTGAACCCCTATGAACTGGTCTGACTGGGGCGAGTCCCGAATGAAACCGTGAGTTTTTTAAGTAAGATTTAGGGGCCGACTCAGGGTGACCCCTAGGTTTAAAGATGACTGGTCTGGTCCAGATTCGCCATTTCCCAGAAGCACTGACCTGAGCCAGGTTAATTTTTCACCCAATGCATGGAGTGACAAGATGATCAGTGATCATCTATGCCCTCAATGCATAACCCTAGCAATTTATAGCACATCTCTTAGGGTCCCAATGCTTTGGTCAAAGGGTTACCTTTCCTTGATTGAAGTAAAGTCTCTCCTTTCTAGTGCTCTGCTTTTCTTTCCCACAATTTCCTTGTATTTTTTATCATGAGGTATGTGATTTGTCGCCTGTGAAAGGCAGCTGCAACCAATATCACCCTTGAGGACACTTGATGCGAGGTGAAAGTGTTCATTTTTTTCTTTTGTTTATTTTTTATTTTTATGAGAGGTTGGATTTTCTGCCCTGTAAACATTAGAATACTCCAGGATACTTACCAATATATTGTTCAAAGCTTGAAGAGGTGGAGGTCTCCATATTCTTCATCACTCAATAGTTATTTATTTATTGACAAGACAAAGGAGAATGACGGATCAGGATTATGTAGCCAAACCTAACTAGTTGGTAAAAAGTTTTGACAATGATAATGGTGATTGACAAAAGAGGTGAAAGCTCTCTCTCTTAATTAATTATAATTAACTATTATTATTATTATTATTATTATTATTATAATTATTATTATTGTTGTTGTTGTTGTTGTTGTTGTTGTTGTTGTTGTTGTTGTTTTCCATGGCAGGGGTTGGGAAGATGGGAGGGGGATATTGTCTTGTACAATTGGTGTAGGGCTCTTTGGAGGATTGATTTTGTCGCCTTATTGCTTACTTCCTTTGGTAGAAGATCCGATTATAGGTAATTGGTTAGCACTTGACAGTTTACAACGATGCTATGTTCTAGGCTCAATTTCTATTTGTTTGTACTCGTTATAGTAATAAAATTAATTTTAATATATTTGTTCTTTGGCCGTGTCTGCATAAAGTTTTCTTATCTAAAGTTGTCTGCAGTTTTACCTATAAATTTGCCTTTTGAAAACCTTTTTTTATTTTATTTGAAGTAATTTATTGAAAATCACATGTTCTTTACTAGAAATAACTAGAAACAATTGAGAACCACCCAAAAATATTGAATAATTAATTGATATTATACAAACACAAGGGGCAACCTACTAAAAAACAATTTTATACATAATTTGTTAATTTAGATAACTTAGCATCATCATCAGAGCCTTAATCCAAATATTTAGGGTCGGCTTTTTAAATAAGTTAGCATGTTTTAAATAAGAAAAAGATTTATATAAGGTTGCTACCTTAAAATGTAGAATTGAAGATGCATATAAAAAATCCATTGGAAAATATCGTTTTAACGTTGAAAACCCCTCTAATTGATCATCTCGACATCGAGATGTATGAATATAAAAAAAAAGATTTTGAGTCCTAGAAATAGTGTATCTTACAACATATTATCTAGACAGTCTATTTTCAAGATTTTCATATGTTTATAGATTTACTTAATTTTAACCATTTTTTGAGTTTAAAATTTTATAATTAAATATGAAAATAGATTTTGAGATAATCCTAAGAATTTTTTACACCAAAATTACATATTATGATAAAATTTGAAAGTGCGCCTTGGATTGTTTAAGGTAAACCACACCCCTTAAATAAAGTTAACAATCCTCTAAACAAGCTCTACCATTTATTTGATAAATTTGAAAACTAGCAGACATAATGGACTTGACAATTACCATTTAGATTTCGTACTTTCAATAAAGTTAAGCTTATAAATATTGGGAGCATATGCGCCCCGAAATTCAAGAATGCTACCTCAAAATCATCGATATTTGATTTATTTGGTGATAGTTTTAGATATATTGTATATAGTTTAAAGCTTGGAGGCTAATTTTGTGTCCGAAATTCAAGAATGCTACCTCAAAATCATCGATAGTTGATTATATTCGGTGATAGTTTTAGATCTATTGTATATAGTTTAAAGCTTAGGGGCTAATTTTGTGTAGAGAGTGACGTGTTAACGGGTAGAAATGGAACTTTTGACACAAATTATATATAGAGAGATTCATAAAGATGAGTTTTAGAAATGTCTTGAAATTTGGCAGTTTCCTAACATGAGAATCTAGATAATAGAATGGCAGAGTTACGCTTTTAAGCCCTAGTTTTGATAGCTAGACCCAAGCTTTATCCTTACTTACAGTCGAACATGTGAATAAGCACTAAGGAATGGTGGTAACCAGCACTGGCATTATCTTTCCTTTTTGTCATTAGTGTTAATAGATGTTTTTAATTTTAGAGAAGGTTTCTATATTTCCCTGACTGCATAGAAAATATATACTTTTCCCCATCCAGTTATACAATTTAGATCAAGTGAGGTACTACCGTTTGATCTAGATCTGAGACCTCATAGCATTTTATTTTTATTTATTTTTCTACAAATTATATGAATATGAAATTCGGTATGTGCCATCATATCAATAGGGGCACCTAAAAATAATATTGATTTTTTTTTTTATAACATACAATGACCATAATACCCTTGAAACTTTTAGGGGTATTTTGGTTATTTTATTTTATTGAGATTTTTTTAAAAATATTGTTTATAGGTGAAGTTTAAGAGAGGAGTGGACACCCAAATTTTGGTATCAAAATATTTTTTATAAAAATTAAAAAATAAAATAGTGTACAGACGTGACTTTGTGATTGGGCCATCTCAGTTGTTCATTCAGAATGGACGGTTGGATAGAGGGAAGTACATTCATGTAGTAGGGGAAGTATAGAAAGCTTTCCCTTTTATTTTAGGGTGAGGTTTGGATTGCTCTCTTTATACTATAGAAAAAAGGCGTACCTCTAGATTTTACATGGAGATGGAGTTATGATGTCGCAAGCTTCATGATAGAATGAAAATCTGTTTTCATCCCTAGTTATGAGATTTAAAATATATATATATAAAAAAAATGTACAAGTTGAGCATATCTAGAAACACTTGAAAATCTTGAAAATACATAATTTCTCTCCATATACATACATCATGTTGAGATTATCAAATTGAAGGCTTTTCCAATGTCAGAACACACTCTCTGTCTAGATGATTTTTAATGTGCACCTTATTTCAAAAATATAAGATTGACTCCTTATATAAACATTTTCCTTTATTTCACTGCTGACAACAAAATTATATTATTTATGGCATATTTTACCGATAACTGGAGTTCCATTCCTGGAGTTCTTGCGTCGTGAACATGAATATGTATGCAACTCTAGGGCCTTTTTCTTCTTTTTGGGTCAGTTGGAAACATTGGGCCATCCAAATGAAGCCTAACCTTACAGAAATACAGCAAAACGTAAGTTTCGAGTCGTCGGAATCGGATTTTCAAAGAGAGCCTTACAGAAATATAGCTAATCATAAGTTTCGGGTTGCTGAATTTAAATGCAGCTGACCATAAGTTTCGAGTAGCCGGATTTAGAGAGAGAGAGGTTTTAATATGAAAATGTTTATATAAGGGTGAGGCCCTAAATATTTAAATTAAGGCACACTTAAAAAATTCACTAGTGGAGGTTGTTTCAATGCTCAAAATCCTCAAATAAGTCATTTCAACATTACAATGTATGGACATGAAAAAAAATAGATTTCAAGTCTTGGAAATAGTGTATCATTGTTTTCTAGACCGTCAATTTCAAGATTTTCAATTATTCATAGATGTACTCGACCTATACTATTCTTTAAGCTTTAAATTTTGTAATTAGATATGAAAATAAATTTTTAAGCTGTTACAAAGTTTTTTTTATATTGGACCAACGTCTTTCGACCCTATTTAGGGATGCACCATACTTTGATTGTTTAGGGGCTCAGCCTTGTAAAAACCGCACCCTTTAATCTCATAGGTATAAAACTAGAGAGGTTATAAGCTCATAAGAATGGATTTGGATCCAACAAATCGAGAGAGGAGGTATATCAAGTTCATTGGTGTGGATATAATGAAGGAGAGAGAGGGAGGAAAAGAGAGGGAGAATGAAAAGGAGGAGAGAGAGAGAGAGGGAGAAATAGTACCTGGGCCTAGAGGGAGAGCCCCTGTAGAGAGATGAAAGGGGTAGTTCCCTTATTTTAGAGAGAGAAAAATAAGTGGTGTTGTACCCCCTTCTACTAGCTACCCCGTGTAGCAAGGTAGTAAGGGGTACTCAACTCGTAAGTAGGAAGAGGTCAAGTTACTCAACCGAGTTTGAGTGGATTTGACCGAGTCACAATACACTTATTATAACATAACCGCAGGTTCGGAATGCCGAATGCGGTGCATTCACCCTTGTAAAATTCATCTTGGAAATAGATTGAGGATCCCATACTTCACAAGACTATCACCTACATCACTACTATTATGAATTTGGAAAAAGGAAATTCAAAATTTGTACTTCAAAATGGTGCATCTTGCACCTTTATTGGAACTGTTTATTTTTGTCTTTCAAAAAACATAAAACGTTATAAAACGTTATTTTGGATCACCAAATTCATAGGTTTGATGCTTAAGAATTTGTACAAGGAAAAAGTTTAAATAAAATTGATGTCTAAATTGTAGAATTAAGGTGTGAAAGAAAGATCTAAGTAATCTTTTGCCGGGGAAATACAATTTTTTTTTTTTAAAATAATAATCACCTCTTATAATTTTGGCAACAAGATCACTTACAGATGGTCTTTTTACAAACAATAGAAATTCCAAAAATTAAATAACACATCAATAAAATAAATTTCAATTACTTGATGTCATTCATACAACCTAATAATGTGCTTGAGAATATAAAATAAAAGAACAAACAATTAAAAGAAAAGATGCCGAAGATTACCTCAACCGTGCTTGTTACACCTCACACCGAGTCATCACATCCAATAGCGCGGGATTAGCGGTCCAGCTTCAATCTCGAATCGGGAAAGCCAATTTCCGCCAAACTAGGTAACCACCATTAAATCTCTACAAAAACCCTAACTCCAAAATAATTAGACTCAAATCTTAATTTTCCCAACCCTTAGATTAGATCAAGAGAGAGAAAAAAAAAAAAGAGAATATGGAGAGAGAGAGGGGCGTGGCCCCTAGGGAAGAGAGAGAGAGAGTTAAGGGAGAGAGAGGTGTGTTGAGATGGGGGGAGAGCACCCTAATTTATAGTGAAATTTAGGTCTAGGGGGTTTTCTTTAGGGTTTCCCATTGTTTGCTTCTTTCTTGAGATTGAATATGAACTGTTGATCAAAGTGACTTGTGGGGTGAGAGATCTGAGCCATCCATTCCATAGATGGGCCATCAACATTATGGAAGGTGCATGAACCATTATCCCGCTTTCCTTAAACCATTTTCCCGTCAATATATTTAAATAAATTAAATCCATTAAAGATATAGTGCATACCATAAATTGCATAATCCATCTCATATTTTCCATAAGAATATTTCAATAATATCAAGTCAAGATATTCCTTCAATAATCAAGATAAGATATGGTCAATATTTCCTAATCAATATTTGACCACATGCTACAAGATGTAGTTACCATATTTAACAAACTTGAATACAAAGCAACAAGATAAGGTATCCAATGGTGGGGGGTGTCACCCATGTATGGTATGTGGGGGCCCACCTAATACCCACATGGTGGGCCCATGTATACTATGGGCCCCCATGTATTTTTTTTTAATAAATATTTTAAAATTTAAACAAAATGAATTTTAAAACATTATAACTTTGTAAATTAATGACTTCATTTTTATAAGTCCAAAAATAAGAAATAAAATATCAAATGACTTACAAAAATTCAAATAATAAATCTAAAATAATTTAATAATAAAATCAACACAATTAAATTAATATGATGGAAGTGGATCATATGATTCAGGAATTCTATCAACGATCACGGGGTACTCCACCTTCAACTATGGATTACAGACTACACTTGCGTTATTGAACCGACCCAGCGTTTCCCATGACCCACAGGCTAAGCAGGAGCTCATTAGTGGGTCACTAAAGTCTGGTCGATGAGCCAATGAGTCGCAATCCCAGTCTGTGGATTACATGTCCTCTCCTAGAGACAAGTCAAAGTCACCACGACCTGATGCAACCACAGCTTTATGGCGCATAGGGGTATCTCTCGCACATGCATATGCTTCACCCAAAGGTGGATATCTAGCTTTCCCGAATGATCTATCTATATGCATACCGTGTGATGGAATATGTCTCTGTAGGCCTACCATCATGCACAAGGGTCACACAGTCCCTCGGCTCACTCATCTAGGCATAAGCTCCGACCTCATCAAGTCCTAACCTAAAAACCCTTATCTGTTTATTTTTTATGCCCAGGTACTTTGGGTTTTCTAACTGACTGGCCTAGATCTTCAAACACGGTCTGTTATCTGTAAATACCATTTGTTGAGTATGGTTTTCAACGGACCTCACTCCCACTGAGTTTATGTTCCACTATAGTAAATGTTTTTCATTATACACTCATAAGGCCTTCAAAGGCCACATAAACCCAACATCTCCCACTTGGCCTTTGAAGGCCTTACATTCTCTCTTCCTCACTTTCTCTCATCCTCATCTCTCTCACATATCTTACAAAAACATTAGGGACAACTCCCTTAGTCAGAGGGTCTGCAATCATCAAATATGTAGATATGTAGCTGATCTCGATCTCTTTCAATCTCACATCATTTCTCAAGTGATAAAAGTATGGCTTGATTGCTTAGAATTCTTGTGAAACAGAGGTTCCTTAGAGACACAAATAGCCACCGTGTTGTCTCAGAAAATTCACATCGTCTCACAACGTATAGGATGGAAATTAAGTTAATTAAGAAATTTCTTAATCCACACAACCTCTTTGGTTGCTAGAAAGCATGCCACATACTCGGATTCCATGGTGGATAAAGCCATAATATCTTGTTTCTTCGACTTTCAAGAAACCGTACCCCGTCCAAGCATAAATACATATGTAGACTTCGCATCGTTTGGATCCACGAGATAGCTTGCATCTGAATATCCCTCTATTGCTATTTCAGTTCCCCCCTTATATGTGAGTGTATAGTTCATGGTCCCCTTTAAATATCTAGGAATTCTTTTTACTGTTTTACAATTCTCCTCTCCTGGGTTGCTTTGGAAACGGCTCATCAGACTCATGACGAAGGACAAGTCAATCCTTGTTCCGGTCATGACGTACATAAGGGACCCAACTGCGCTCCTGTATGACACTCTCTCCATGGCTCTTATATCCATGTCTTCGGTAAGACACATTTTATTACTAAACTTCGTCTTTTTATCAATTGAGGTTGACATGAGTTTACACATACTCATATCAGACTTTTCCAGTATCCTCTTACAATAGGTTACCTGGGAAAGTTGGATAGTCTTCTCTCTCATGTTTCTTATTATTTTGATGCCCAACACATATGAAGCTTTTCCAAGATCCTTCATATTGAAGTGTTGTGCAAAGAAATTTTTCGTCTCTACTACTAAGGCAATTGAGCTATGAACAATTAGCATAGCATCTACATATAACGATATAAAGACCCCATCACTCTCACAGACCTTTTGATATATGCTATAATCCTCATTATTTGTAGAGAATCCTGCACGAGCAAGAGTCTATTGAAATTTTATGTACCACTGTCGTGATGCTTGTTTCAGGCCATAAAGGGATTTATTAAGTTTGCATATGAGGTTTTCTTTCCCTTTCTCCTCAAATCCCTCAGGTTGGGTCATGTAAATTTCTTCTTCTAAATTCCCATTTAGTAAGACTGTTTTGACATCCATTTGATGAACCTCAAACTCAAAATGAGCTGCTATAGCTATAAAGATTCGGATGGATGAAAATTTGGCAACAGGGGAAAAAGTTTCCTCATAATCTATCCCTTCTTTCTGGGTGAAACTCTTAGCAACCAACCTAGCTTTGTATTTTTCTATTTTCCGTTTAGAGTTCAACTTTTTCTTGAAAATCCACTTACAACCAATAGCCTTACGTTTTTCAGGTAGGGGTACTAATTCCCATACATAGTTTTGGTTAATGGAAGCATACTCATCTTTTATGGCTTCTACCCAGTATTCTCTTTCGGGACAGGTCAAGGTTTCACGGTGAGTTTTAGGTTCTGAATTTGGATCTTCCCTGTCACGCCCCAAGAATTTACAATACTGATATTCCTGAGATGTGACAGTCAAAACATATATACATCTCTTGATAGGACAAATTTACAGTGGTGAATTCTTACGAAGTAACAAAAAAAAGTTTAAGCACAACTACAATATCTTCCAGAGTTGATCCTGACGAGCACTCAAAATGAAATCGCAGTTATCCTAAAAAAATGTTTACCATAATTGGATGAGTTTGGCTACTCAGTAAGTGATCATCATAATCCTAAAAATAATCATGGTTGAAAGATATCAATATTTTCAAAAAGGAGATCTATTAACGGAAATTCATTAACAGTTTCACTTTCAAAAATACATAATTAAGTATAATCCGAATAATTGAAATGCATATAACATTTTAACGGCAGTGCATAATTCAAAGGATTTCACAAATTACCCTACTGACGTCCTAAGTAGGTCACCTATATATCCCATCAGCTTCCTAATGGGTCCACTTAATCCCTATCGGCATCCCAGATAAGTCCACTTAATCCCTGCAAGTCCACTTATACCTCACCGGCATACCAGATGAGTCCACTTAATCCCTATCGGCGTACCGAATAGGTCCACTTATATCTAACCGGTGAACCGGATGAGTCCACTTGCATACTTAAAGTATTTCTAAATCTCTTTAAACATTTGAAAGCATCAATATCATATACTCAACATATCACTGAAATTATTAATATGAATTTCACTGAAACCATTAATAGCAATCACTTTCAATAACATTTCAAAAATAACCAGTCAAATATTTTGGGCTCAAATTTAGAAAGGTAGCAGTTCGTAAAGACATTTTAGCATAATTGCCATTCTAATATGTATAAAAAAATTCTTATAGAAATTCAAGAATACAGAATTATCACAATTTATGGGATGTCAATTCGCAAATAAACATTTCACAG
>NW_006499541.1:227396-268298 GCF_000471905.2 Amborella trichopoda | reverse complement strand
ATTTGCGTCAATCTTTAAGATGGATGCTTTATACCTCTGGACCTCATTTTGTAGAAATGCGGTCCAGCCCACATGAAACAATTGTTCAAAGAGAAATGACTAAAATACGCTCATTCTCCAATTTCCCACACAACGAAGTCAACATGCATCATGGATGCAGCCTGCATCAATCCCAATTCCTGCATGCATCCAAGTCCCACCTATAGGGACCCTCAATACATCAACTCTAGATCACCTTGAGTGACTCATTGGAACTCTTGACTGTTGACTCTGACTCCTGGGAACTCAAAACAACATAACCTACTTTGAATCCACGCAGACACCTCACCTTCTACGTTACATGGAGCCCAATCTTGTCCCTTAACTATAAATTACAAGAAAAAAGGACTTCACTGGCATGACAATTCCAACACGCGCAACTTAACAAATAAGGCAATTTCAAACATGTCTGCCTTCAAAGTTCAGCTCAGCCTAGCTCTTGGGTTTAACCCCAGCCTCAGATGTGATCTACATCATCCTCCCCATGTTGGAAAGGACTCGCCTTTGAGTTTTTGGCACTGCATTCACCATCCTTCCTTCGCAAATGGTGAAGGCCTAGGACTCCTAGGTTTTTCTTCTTTTGAGGCACAAGGTCAAATATTTTTGGCATGTTCCAAATGGTTCCAAATTTGGCATGTATAGTAAGCAAAAAGCTGTCAACTTTGGGGCTGGTGTCGAAAACCCTTGCCAAAGTTGAAGCGTTAACTCCTGTTGACGAAGTTCTCCTTCCACCAAATGATAAAATCCATGCGCCTTCTTTAAACCACTACTATGGACGATAATAAAAACCCCACAAGAGCTTCCTCTCTTTTGAAATGAAGCAAATAATCGGCTAAGTTGTGAGCTGTAAAGATTGGTCATGAAGAGGCATTAACTGATTTCACAGCCTCACTTCTAGTACTATGAGATGCAGTGCTCATAGGTCAACCATGGGCTCTTAAGAGGTGAGGGTGATATGATGATTTGGTCATTAGCTTATGGCATAAGAGCTAGGGCCTGGACACAAGCATTGATTAAGTCGATGAATGCTTCATGTGTGTATGCAAATCCGTTTTTGGTGCCAACCAGCACTGGGATTACTGTCTTGTTCACGACTTTGGCACTTCTAACTGTAACTTCAAGGGGTGGCTGATTTATCTGCTTGCTGAAAGGAAGAAATGCATGGCCTTGCAACTGAAAGTTGGGTGAGGAATAATAATTAGACTACAGCGTAGACCGAACAGGCTTGTCTCCCATCAGAGCATTGGAAACAGCAGTGCTAATTAGCCCATGTGCATCACCCACGTTGCTCACTTCATAGCCAACACAGGGACCAATACGTTTGGCTCTCACATAGCCATCAAACACACCGTTAACATTTAATGGTGCCATCTGAAAATAAAGAACTTCAATGCAAATCTGGTACGACTGCAAATGATAACCGTATTATAGTTGACACATGTATCTTACCTATCTCTTTCCGCTCCATTTGCAGTAAAATGAGGGGCACCTAGTCCATCTAGGTAGCCACATCATAATGTTTCACCTGCAGCACCTACTGGGTCTGACTCGGTCGAAGTTCTAAACTGCTTTCCGATTTCAGTGGAGTTGTAGATAGAGAGAACAAATAGAGAGAACAACCCCAATACTATCAAAACCTCCACATCTCAAATGCAGGAGTTCTAGTTGAGACCAGGCACTGAAGCCTCCTATTGTTAACACGTTGACAGGAGTGCCTTTCCCATAACAGCAATGTTCGAGAGAGGTCATGACAGCATCAAAGTTCTTTGCCACGTTTGGCCTGTCGTCATGCACACTGTTGTCACATCTATACTTCCGCTAATCTTCAAAAGGATAGGCCCATCAAGAAACTGAAAACATTTAAGACACCCAGAGCATGTCTACTCAAATATGCGATGACTTTTAGGTCTCATTTTCAGTATCAGAGCATGGGCTTGTGTGACAAGCTTCAGAATATGCAGAGCAGCAGAAGCTGACAAGAAACCAGCAGAAGTAGGCGTATTCATTTGATGTCCGAAGCCATGGCCTCTTGAACAAGACTAAGGGCAATGTCCCATGGATAATGATGGCATAAGCTCCTCTCAGAGAAGTCCAACTAGTACCATCTCGGCTTACTGAATTCTCTTAAGAAAACCAAGTGCTTCCGCACAAATCAAACACAGCCTGGAGAACAACAGAAGGATTTCCCGTCGAAACAATGGAAACTAAGCTCCATCTAATATTTAACCCATGAACTTGATCAAGACTGAAAGTCTGAACTCAAGCACAATTATGCACTGATTACATCAGAATGAGCAAAGCTGCTGAGGTTAAAATCATGATTAAGCACAAGAAGAAAGACATTAAGTCTCTGTCATGCCTCCTTTGAAAAGTCCAATCAAGGCATCCTCACAAGGAACTTGACATCTGTGATTCATAGAGTTGGACATTAAATGTGCAGGCAGAAGACTTTCTACTTTGCAGTGAGTTGGAAAGTGCGCGCTAGCAGGTCAGTGACCTCCATTTGACCAACATCTCAAAGCCTCAGCATGGGTTGGCCTACCTGCTTCTTTACTTCCCATCGTGCCATGCTAATGCATAAACACAACAGTAAGGTTCGATTGAGAAGATCGAAACCTATAGGTTTTCATCTCTTGGGAGCATTGTGACTCAATCTCAAAGAGATACAATTCAACAAGAAACTAGAGATCAATGCGTTCCAGGTCACGTTGCCCCTCATAGACATCTCATCCCTCATGTTTTGTGACATTGAAAACTACCACAACTGCGATGCAAGTGCAGAACTCTATTGGCCACAAACACACCTGAGGGGAACTCTTGTCTTAGGATGCCAAACAAATTCTTTATCTTTGAGGCTGACCTATGCGGATTGTTGTGGGGTTGAGATGCGAGTATTAGGTTCCTTAGGTTTGTTTTTGGCGGAAGATGATAAGGAATGAATTTGGTTCTATCATCAAAGCAGAGTGACAGCTCAGCCTGAATTCTCTTGTTGAGAGTGATTTCTACAGCCCTTTGAGAGCTTCTCCTACGGCGGACTCACCAGCTGATAGTTCAGGAGGGGTTACTGATACAGGCACATCCTTAGGCAACATCATGAATTGGGCAAAAGAGAGAACAAAAGCCAAAGGCTTGGGTGTGAATTGAGCTTCCAAGACTCAAAAACCTCATGTTTGAGACTCGTGCTTTTAATCCATATATTGGAAACCAAAAAGTTGCATTATCTTCCTAGATATATCAAATATCATGCAACCAATTTCCAAGATAAATTAAGATTTAAGTAAATTATTTATACCCTAAAATACCCTTTGAACAAATAAAAAAAAGACGATTATTATGAATGACAGTCTTTACCCCTAACAAAGACCAAACTACACTTTCACTCATTAAGAATTTCAGAAGATGATTCGGGGTCTTTAGAAGCATTCTCCAGCAAAGCCCATTGGCAAAACTGGCGTAGCTTGTAGATCTCTTTGTTAGCTTTCCAACAGGTGGTCATAATAGTGAATCTTAGCATTGAGTAAAAAGTCTTGCCTATTGGAAAAATACACTGTTCAAATACAAAAATTGACCTAAGTAGCAAGGTAGCCGCACAAGTACTATCACCCATTTGGATATTGTGAACAAGCACAGAAATGCAGATAATGCTGCTCTGGCTGTAGAAAAAGGCTTAGAATGGCCAATTTGACCTTGTTTTCTTATGTTTGGTCCAATTCACGCCCAAGCCTTTGGCTGTTCTTCTCTTTCTTGCCCATTGATGTTACCCATGTATGCACAATACATCACATGTCACAGATCTTTTTATATTGGATGAGTCTGTAAAATCTAGGGTTTGTATTGTAAAGATGCGGATATTTGACAGCCAAATACTCTTTTGTGGTTCTTATTTTGCGTCTTATTTACGTGAGCAGTTGCATTCTTAATTCTCGGTTGCAAGAATTTTTTTGGAACTAAGTGTCGGTGATGACCTATGTCAATTTTCTTTGTTAAAAAAGAGATGTCAGCCAATTGAAATGAGGTTACTCATTTAAGTTGCAGAGGCTGTGAATATGGATAATTTTCCTTGTTCCATTTTACATTTTATTTTCTAAACAGTTCAACTTGTCTTGTTGCGGTAAAAAAGATAAGTTCAACTTCTTGTGGTTGCTTATTAAAAAAAGTAGAAAAATGAATTTTATGGTTCAAACATTTCTTTTTGTGTGCTTTACTTCACCAATTTCAATCTTTTTTACTTCCTTTTGCAGATTGCTTCCACTTTACTTCCCTCGGGATAAACATGAAGAAGAGGTGGCATTATCAAAGCTTCCAGCAGATGTTGGTGATGAGAATGGTGAGACAACAATAGATGAACGCAAAATTAGAATAAAGCCTCTTCCTGCTGTGTCCTCGACCATTCCTAAGCCTCCAAAGGCTCCTGTAGAGCTTCCCCCCAGTGATGTTGGATTGACATTGAGACGGTGGGTTGTAATTGAACATTGTTTTTAGTTAACTCCATTGGCCACTCATTGTTGTCTTTGAGTTTGGAAAGTATTGGAATGGTCAGATCCATCAGCGCCAGTACACCTTCTCTTAATATTCCTATATACTGCTTGAAGAAATATTTGTTCACAATGAATTCATATGTTCACCTTGTGATGGGAAAGAGATTGTCCTGCAAATATGGCTTTTCACATGCCATACCCAAATCATTGACAGTATTGACCATTACAGTTGCCCCTTGCATGTAGTGTTAACTGCTAAATTACTGATTTTCCTTAAATTTCGTAAAGCTTGGTTACACTCTGGACATAATGTACCACTATGTTCTCAACTGGGAGGTGTCTCTTTGTGATTCTATTTTCCGGTAATTATTTTGGTTTTGCATTAGCCTTCAGATAATGGTTTCCTCTGCCTTTGTAAGTTTCATGTTTTCGTGGGTGTCACACTGCTGGATAAGGTTTATCCCCTATTTGTCTTATCTTGCACACAAAACTCATACATTACTGGGGATGCAAAACCTTTTCTACGATATACTTTACATTGCATGGCTATCTAATGAGCACGGGTTCTACTGATTTCTTTGGTCAATTAATCTTTACTGAAGAAATGAAATGCATGCAGGAATTCATCTTACCTGGATTCATACTTGGATCCGGCTTTCATGTCCTTAAGTAAGGATCCAGACCAAAGGCGGAAGGAACAATGGCATAAAGCTGCTCAGGCTCAATCTGGTTGGAATTGTACTAAATTGCTGGGATTTGGTTACCTTGGAGGACCTTCACTTTCTCCTGCTGAGGAGTATTCACTCCATTCAAGATACCTGGCAAAAGCGAATTCTCTTAATCTGGCAGAAATTGCAGAAATGAGGATTGTGTAAGCATCTAATGCCTTCTTTAATTTGCTCGTGTTCCTTTTACTGGAAGTTTTGTCTTGGTGTATTGATATCTTAACAACACCAAGTGATATACTGATAGCTTTGTAATTATGACACGTTTGTGCTTCTATAGAGAATATCTTTCATTGGAAAAAATGGATGTGAGACATGGACTTCTTAGGTCATCCATCCTCACACCAGCCTTGCTTAAAGATGCAAAGAGGTACTCTGAAGTACCTCTTCTAGCACTTTTATCTAAAAAGAAATCATGGAAATCGTAAATAATTAGCTCACTAAGTGGGATTCAAATTCAAAACTTCCCATGAACATGGATGAGTGCTTGATTTGTGGCATGTTTCTAAAAGAGAATCACTTGATTTGAGTCATCCTTTCAGGGGGGAATATCTTTCATGTATTCTGCTTATTCAACTTTTGGATTTCCTAGTTTCTGAGGATGTGCTGTCTGCTCAATTTGGCTTCCTAAAAGTTGTATCTTTTTGAACGTATTTACTTGGTCTAAGTTTTATTTTTCATTAGAGATACTGTGGTGGTGTAGGTGGTGATCCCAAAATTTGACTTTTTTGATGGCGGTTCTATGCTAAGTTTAATATTTATTTTCCATTACAGATACCGTGGTGGTGTAGATAGTGAGGGGCGTCCAGTCATGGTTGTGGTCGGAGCTCATTTTCTACTGCGCTGCCTTGATCTGGAGCGGTTTGTCCTATATGTAGTAAAGGTTCGGTTTATTGGTCATGTTTATGCTGTGTCCTTCTATATTATAGATTTAGGATGCTCAAATTCAATCCAGAGCAATTCTGAAATCTGAACTGTGTTTCTTTGATAATAGGACTGTGTTAAAGCACAAAAAGAAGTGCGCTAACTTACTGACACTAAAGAATTATTGAATAATAAAAAACATTGACACTAAAACATTACTTCTATTTAACCATGCTTCTTTGATCTTGCTAAATATGTTTCTCTGTTTTTTCCTTTTGGGAACTTCAGCAAGTCAAATTTTTATGAATGAAATGCTCTGATTGTCAAGAGAATAGTGCAAACAATTCTTTACCTGAAATTAAGGCGCTGCTCCTTTTATATTTTATGTCTTCATGTATAAAGTTACTGGACCTAGAAATCACTGTGCTCTGTTAGATCCACAGGTGTAATCCTAGCTGACTTGTCAGCAACTGTTACTGATATCTAGAATGCATAAATTAGTCTTTCTGTTTGAGGTGGTCATATTGTCTCTCCTTCAACTTCAGAATCATGAGATTTGTGGCTTAACTGGTTGTCACATATTGTAAGAAAAAAGGAGAAGTGGGAGTTATGTGTCTGTTAAATCAATGATGATAACCGGTGTAACATGCTTATCGTGCTGAAAGCCTGAAATTCTCTCATGGAGATGTTTTTGTAAGCTTTTGTTCTACTTCTGTAAGCTGCTACTTTGATTAAATTTTTTTTTTTTTCAGGAATTTGAACCTTTGATACAGAAGCCTTATACCATTGTCTACTTCCATTCGGCAGCATCTTTACAATTGTGAGTACTGTTTAATTTATTTCTTTATGTAATTTTCTAAGTACTATTGTGAATGCAGTTTATTAATTTATTTATTGCAAGATTTTGAAATACATTGGATTAGTTTGTTTCTATAGGCACTCATTTCTTGTTTTCTATGCCCTCTTTTTTGGGATTTCTGTTTGGTTCGGTTCTTTGTGAGTCAAAGTTTGGTGTGTGCTTAGAATCGTCGAGTTGAGATTGGGCTTACCCAATCTTGTGTTAGCCCTAGCCTGAAAAGAATTATGTTTTGTTATTGTCAGTCCCCTTTGATTAGTTTGGCCTGGGTTATGATGGCTACATGAGATATATAATTAGTTGTACACTGTTAGCATATGTATTTTAGATTCACACTGTGTACAATATTGACTAGCCTAAATCATAGAGCCAATTAGTTACCAATCCGCAATCCTTTTTCTTATCTAGCTTTAAATGTTCTCTTTCTCCTGTGAAGCTGTCTTACTGGTCTACTGAGCATTCTACTCCATTTGAGTTGAACAGGCAGCCAGATTTAGGATGGATGAAGCGGTTGCAACAGATACTTGGCCGAAAACACCAGCGTAATCTCCATGTATGTAAAACTACAACTAAAAATAAGATGCCATTCCCATGGTTATATTATCATTTAATTGGTTGTACAAATAATAAGGGAAACTTATCAAAATGCACTTAAAAATTGAACCACTTAACAATTATCCTAGGTGTAATTTGATAAATTTCGAAATACATTTTGATGTGTCATTTGATGGGCTATTTGAAATTTGATCAAAAGAGTCGTGAGCTATTGAGAAATATAAGTAAAATGTAAAAATAGTTCTAATTTTATGAGTAGTTTGATAAATTTTCCAAATAACACAAAAGGAGTTCTAGTGTCACTTCATTGGTCTCTCTTTTTTCTTTTTAGTGAAAAAAGAAAAATTGTCAGGCGGGTTTCTTATATTTTGATGATAATTTATGCAGGCTATCTATGTTTTGCATCCTACAATGGGGTTGAAGGCAGCAATCTTGGCTTTACAGTTGCTAGTAGATGGAGAAGTCAGTTCTCTTTCCCCTATAGTTTCAGTAATGAATTCCTTGATATGGATTGGAATGGAGTTCCCTTACAAACTGCACCCCCCTCCCACCCAAAAGGATCAAAATAATATATCATGAAGTAAAATAAAAAATGAAATGGATAGCTATTGAAGTGTATTTGAAAATTCTGGTTTTTTTCTTTAGGTGTGGCGAAAGGTTGTGTACGTTGATCGCCTTCTGCAACTGTTCAGATATGTTCCTCGTGAACAGCTGACCATCCCCGATTTCGTGTTCCAGTGAGTTTCTCACATCAAATTTTTCCTGTTCATGTTTTCCTTTCCTGTGATCCATGACTATCGGGAATGGTGGGAACTATAGAGACAGCACAGATTTAAGATAATTGCATCAGAGCATTAGCTTTTTTTAGATGTTTATTTTTTGTTAAGGTGTAGATCTTCTGTATTACTAAGAGCAAATATTAGTTTTTTAATATTTTAAATAACAGTTTCAAAACATTACCGGAAGTCCTCCATTAATCAAAACTAGACTTATTGCGATCACCTTTACCAATTAACCATTTTTATTTCTGTGAACTCTGATATCCATTGCTTGGCCATTTCCATTCTAACAAGTCAGAATATTATGACCTTTTCAACAGATGCTCATGACCCAGTCCTAAGCGATATCTCTCTTTTTTTTTACCCTTTTCCTTACCTCTTTATTTGTTGCTTCCAAATTTAAAAAAGCCACGATCATGTCAGATATATCAACGGATATATTGTTTCCGGATCTAGCCTGTCATGATATGAGGACAGGTATGAAGATCAGGTGATACCATCAAATATCACTGCTGTTTTTGAAGTACATTAGCTGTTACATAATGGTGTAAAGGGCTTAGATATTGGGTTTTGAACTACCAAATGACAAACAGCATTTGGTATTTTTAAAATATCACCTTATATATTTCCACTTTGTATTAGTTGTTTTAAATATAAAAAATAAATAGCAGAAAAATAGAAAGGTAAGAAGTGCATTATTATTTTTCTGAATATCCATCAATATATCCAACCTTTGGTTATCAGATTGGCCTCTTCTCAATGTGACTATTTATAATTTTATACCCTTTTTTTTGGGTAAGTCGGTGGGGCAGAAGGCCCCCTTTTTTCGAACCTAAAGGCGCGTCACTTGGGCTACTACTGTTTGTGATCAATTGACAGGATTTTTAGCATTGATCTTTGCAAATATTTCTTGTTTAGGCATGATCTTGAGGTGAATGGAGGAAAAGGACTCATTGTCGACCCAAGAACAAAATACATATATCAGAGACATGCTAGTTAAGACTTGAGAAGAGGCATCAAGTTCCATGGTTTGAAGGTTTGGCTTTCTTATGCTCTTTGATCACAAAAGCTTGATTTTTCATCTTTTGTATTGTATTTGTAGATTGCTTGTTGTTATTTATTGAGGAAAAAGAAAAAAAATGATTGCCTGTTATGTAATTCATCGATGTTCCTAAATGAGGAAATGGATACAATAAGAGCTTTTGTGCTTTTGCAACTCTGATAGTGTTCATTCATTTTACAATTTGTTGATCTGTTGTATAAGCTTCCTGTATTTGAGAGAAATGAGAGCTCATTTTGAGTTTGGTTTGGAGCTTGGTGTGTGCTTTATTTCTGTGGGGTTGGGCCTCTACATAGCAGGTATTGATTGCAAGTAGTTTAGCTGTTAGGATTTCTTGGCAATCTCTCTCTCTCGCGCTCTCTCTCTAGTTTAGCGATTGGGAATTCTTGGTCTCTCTCTCTCTCTCTCTATATATATATATATATATATATATAAATAACTACTACCTATTAATTGTGAGGGAATGAAAGATATGATGATGGCATTTGGGTTCTGAAATTTGAACAGCATGCTAGAAGCTCCTCAACTCTCCGATGTTAACAATGGAATGCGTTAATTGTTTACGTCAGACAGGATAGCTAGCATGCTTTTTGAGGCTAAAATTTTATGGGAGTATACTTCTTATTTTAGACCTGAATTATTTTCATTTTTCAAAGATTCAAAATGGGGCTTGAGCCGGAGCAGCTAGGGATGTTACCGGGTGTGTGTCCGGACGCTGTCCATCCTGGTTTGGGGCCAGGCCTGGGCTGTTAGTGGCCTAGTCCAATTTTTTTAATTTTTTTTGGAAAAGTGTTTTTTAAGTCAGCTGACTCACCTATCGATTTGTAGGTCCCCCCTGAAAATTCATCTTTACATCAATGATTTTGGGTCCAAAATTTTGAGATTTGTTAATCTCAGCTATTGTGTTGTTTTGTTTATGGATTTTGTTTTTAAGAACTAAAAATTATATATTTTTTAAAGGAAAAAGTTTTATATTCAGTCAAGGTTCTAAACAATCAAATTAGAGCCCACCTCAAAATTTTTACTAGAGTAAGTTGTTTTGATGTCCAAATACCCTCAAAATGATCATCTCCACATCAAGATGCAGACATGAGAAACATGGATTTCAATTTTTGGAAATAGTGCAATATATTTTAAGGCTGTTTTTTCAGTATTGAAACCACATTTTTCAACACTATTTGAAGGTGCCTTTTACTTTGATTGTATAAGGCCTCGGCTCTATAGAACCACACCTTTTTTTTAGTATGTTTTTTCACATACATTTTGAGGCAGGGTGAAAACATTTTTTATTTTTTTACGTCCATCTCTAAGATGCATGTTGGGATGGACGTATGATGCATGAGACATGTTTTGGTGAGTCTGATGCACGAGGGGAGACATGTTTTGGTGAGTCTGATCCATTAAACCATTTTTTTTGAAGTATATATTTCAATAAATACTTTTGTGGGATTTATATAGTGCCTAGCCCATCCCTACTCGATTTTTCGGGCCTGGTTTGCGCTCGGACCTAGTTGTAGTTGTCATGAATTCAGGACGGGTGGAACTAATCTTTCGAGCATGTGCCCGTGGTCTATATACTACGCTGGCTAGGCCAGAACTTGCCGGGTTAATAGCCCTAATCAAGCCTGAAATTATCTTGCTGCTTGAGCATGGCCCGAATTTCAAGAGAACAGGTTTGCCCCACTTGCCTGTGCCGAATTCAAGAGAACAGGTTTGCCCCACTTGCCTGTGCCTTGCGCACCTCTCCATTGCACAAAACCAACTCCAATTTCAGTGTCCCTAAATGTTTATATAAGGGGTCAAGCTCCTACATAGGAGTGAGGTGGATCTAAAAAATCCATTTGAAAAAGGCTCCTCCACAAAAAAAAACCAATTGATGATCTTATCTTAAAATTGTATGGATAGGAAATGAAAAAAAAAAAAAAAATTAAGGCCTAGATTCATCTTATATCACATTATTCTAACCATTCGTTCTCAAAATGAGATTGCCTACAAAGAGATCATTTACTTTTTGTGTAAGGAGGTCACAACTATTTTCACTCATTAGATGTCAGATTGGCTAGCTTGGCCGGTCAAGATTTTTTTTTTTTTGAAACATTGTGTCTAATCAATGGCATTTTTATAACCATCCATTTTGAAATCCAAGAGACAAAAATGATTGTGACTTCTTTGTATAAAAGGTAAATGGTCTTTTTGTATCCAATCTTTTTCAAAAAATTCAAATGTTTATAAACTCGTTAAATCTACTTTATTTTCGGGGGCTTTAAATTCTATATTTAAGGTGAAATATACTTTCTGGTCATTGGGTTTTTTTACCCTATGACTACAATTTTTTTTAGCTATATTTAAAAGTGCGCCTTACTTTGATAGTTTAAGGTTGAGACCTTACAAAAGCTGCACCCTTTTCAAAATAACATTTTTACATTAGCATACGTGGCGCATGTAACATCCATCTTGTTAGAAAATGGTAGACCCACAAAAACTCTAAATCGACTGCGTTAAAACCATGCCAAAAACTTGTCTTTTATTTTTAAAATTTATTTTTGCAGGTTCCTACTTATCATGGTTGAGATCTTCATTCCCTCCAATTTTGAATCCAAAATGGATCTCCAAAATAGTTTTTTAGATAAAGGATGCATTTAAGAGATTGTAAAGACCATTTATCTTTTTGAATATGGGTGATCACGAAGTCTGAGAAATTTTTTTCGAACTTTGTGTGTATTCAATGACATTCATACAACGATTTATTTTGAAATTTAAAAAACAAGAATAATTGTTACCTTATAGAAGATAAATGGTCTCCTTATAAACAATCCCTTCATTTAAATAGATCAGCCAGCTCACAAAAAAAACAATCCCTTCATTTAAATAGATGAGTCAGCCAGCTTATTAAAGAAACCTTGTTTCTAAATAAATGCCTAAAAAACGATCTTACACTATCGCATATTAGCACGTAAATTCAACAGGACAATGTAAATTCAACAGGACAACTGGGACATATTAGCACGTGACGTGTGGCACGACAACGGAATCCTTTATGCGAGGGAAAAATTTGAAAAACCTTCGCATCGATCATCTCTATTTAAAAATTATGGTTGTAAAAATAAATTAGGATTTCAAACTATAAAAATAGTGTAGATTGTAACAAATTATTTAGAAAATAGTATATATTGTAACAAATTATCTAGATAGTCTATTTCGCCCTAAAAATAAGTGTTTATAGATCCACAATATCTATCTCTTTTTTAGTTTCAAATTTTATTGTTAGCCTTGGAAATTGATTTGATAGACATTATGGAGATTTTCTTTGTCGAAAGTGCCTATCTCTTTATTAGTTTCAAATTTTATTGTTAGCCTTGGAAATTGATTTTATAGCCATCATGGAGATTTCATTTCCCGAAAGTGCTTTCCGAACTATTTATCAAACTCAAAGTGTATTCGCCCCCGAAAATGCTTTGATGTGATCGATTTTTCATAAGGAAACTGGCTGGTTACAAGTAAAAGATTCACGGGAGATAAGGTAATCATGAAACTTTGACCAATATATTTTACAGCTCGCACCCAGTAAATGCTCTGATATGATCGATTTTTCATAAGGATACTGGATGGTTATAGGTAAACGATTCACGTGAGATAAGGTAATCATGAAACTTTGACCAATATATCTTACAGCTCGCACTGCTTGTTGACATAATTCATGAACCCAATTACCATAAGAAACATATTGTTGATATTTATGAAGGATGACATTTTATTTTGTTTTCATAAAACCTAGGTATTATAGAAACCTCATCACTAAGTATAAAGACTCAGTATTAAATTGTCCACCTATATGCAAGAGACGTTTTATTTTGTTTTCCCTACGTCTTATAGAAACCTCATCTAAGTATAAGACAGACTCAGTATTAAATTGTCCACCTATATGCGAGAGAGCAAATATTAAAGGATAAGGTTTCTTTAAGGCCTCGGTTTTATGAAATCAAAATAAAGCATCGCCTCAAATACTTGTCTAGAAAGAACTTTCAGTAATAAAAATCTCTATGATGGATCTAAAATCAATTTTAAACAACAACAACAATGAAATTTAAAACTAAAAAAATGGTAAAGATCTTGCAGATCTATGAATACGTATTTTTAGGGTGAAATGGACGTTCAAGATAATTTGTTATAATTTACACTATTTTTAGAGCTTGAAATCCTAAAATTTTTCACCAATTATAATGTTCAAGCCAAGATGATCAATGTAAAGGTTTTCAACACTTGAATTGCAAATATTCGATGAGTTATGAGGTGAGGCTTTACTTATTTCGATAGGGTTGCAGTCATATCAAACCATTTTTCAATTTTAAAGTAGAGCTTTTTAAGAAGGTGGGTAGTTTGTATAATGTTGGGGCCCTAAACAATGCACACCTTCAAATGGTATCGAAATATGTTTCAATATTGAAAATCTTTGTGATGGCTTGAAAATTTATTTCACCTCTAATTATAAGATTTAGAACTTCAAAAATAGTGTAGATTGAGCATATCTATGAACACTTGAAAATTGATGGTCTAAAAAATGCATTACAAGATGCACTAGTTCCAAGACTTGAATTCCATTTTCGTTCATATCCATACATCTTAATTTTTCCTCTTTTTTGTATTAGATTGCACCTAGATCCACTGCACTGCACAGCCTTTTGGGTGTAAAAAATACCTCTAAAAAAGAATCACGGATAAATTGATTCAAAATAAACACATAACAAATACCTCTTTGGAAATTAAAATTTTAACCTAGTTCATTTATTTAGTTGATCTTACAGTTTTAAGTTTGTGTGCTGAGATACGATGCTGTTTTTGGTTAAGGGACTTGGGAAATCATTTCAAAGGATCAGAAAGGAGAAAAAACATGGATCAGAAAGGAGAAAAAACATCGAGGCTGTTTACTTAGATCAAAAGTGACTCATTGTTCTTAATTTCCACAAAGAGATGACCGGTCATAATCTTTATTTAGAGAGAATAATTTTATTGAGAGAGATGAGTATCTACATTATTCAGCCAGAATTAAAGGGTGAACACATATTATGAAAATAAGAAAGTGTTTTAATTTTATAGAGATTATGAGACACATTCGAGAAATAGAAAATGCATGTATGAGGTTTGGTGTGAACCAGAGTATCTTTCCGAGAGAAGAAGCTTCTCGGTAATGGTAGTTTTAAAGATCTGAAAATTGGAGAGGGGCTTGTTTTTGGAAAGCTGAGAACGATAGTGCGTTGTTTTTTCTTGTGTTTTAAGAATGGTGAAAACCCTAAATTGTCAATGTCAATTCGTTTTAGAAGCTTCAATTGAATGTCTTACAAATTGGTTTCTTTGAAATGATGCTCGCATTGCTATCATTTTCTAAAAGCTATTTGTATTTTAATTTTTGACAAATTTAAAGAGATTTTAGAAAGGGGCTTTTTATTGGGTAGTGAAGTATTTTTTTTGGATAATTTTTATTTAAGATAGAATTTAAAACAGATATCTTCTCTATCATACTCGTACCAGTTTTCAATCCGGTAAACTTAATAGCATCATCATATCACTCCATTCCAGAGAGGTAATGAAAAGATATGTATTCTAAATATAACCTTCATCAGGTCCGTATCCATATGCATATTGTTCAACCATTTTTCTTTTACTCCATTCGAGAGAGAAGATGAAAAGATATTTACCCTAAATATAACCTTCATGAGCTCCGTATCCATACCACTTTTTCTGCACACCTATACGCACGTTCTTCAACCATTACAAGAAAACAAATTATTCTATTAACAAATCAAAATATTTTTTAAAAAATTTATAATTGAATTAGAGTTCCTAAACATAAAACAGACCTTAAGTATCAATTACCAACCAGAATTTGTATAAATTAACAAAAAAAAAAAAGGAAAAAAAAAAAGTCAATCACAAAACAGAATTTAAACATAAATTACAAAAGGAAAAAAGGTCATTCAAAGAGATCTATAAAGAAGAGGAGGGAGAGAGCAATTTTCCAAGAGAGAGGGAGAACAGAGAGATAGAACACAATATTTAGAGAGAGATAGATTTCACAATGTTACTAGAGAAAGAGAGAGAGCAATGTTGAGAAAGAAAGAGAGCACAGTGTTCTAAGAGAAAGATGAAATGTTCAGAGCGAGAGAATACAATGTTCAAGAGAGAGTAGGGAAAGGCAGAGTACAATGGAGAGAGAGAGCACAACATTGAGAGACAGAAGAGCACAATACACTCTCTCTCTTTCTGCCTGCCAGAATAAAATAAAATAAAATAAAATATATTAAGAGGTAGTTTATCGATACGGTTTTATCGAATGTAGGGAAGTACAAATCCGGAATGGAATCCGGCCTTGGGCTGGGCCAAGTAACTGGGTCAGGTCTAGGTAACCCGGTGCAAACTAGGCAGGTCATGGCGAGGACAAAAAAGTGTTAGAAGAAGAAGAAGAAAATATATAAAAAATCTCAAAAAATATGAAAAATATTTTTAGAACAAAATTAAACAAAGCCACATCTAAATGAAGTTAAAAAATTAGTGAAAAATGAATTTTATTTGAAGGGTATTTTCTTGCCAACTATGACTAGAATTACCCGACTAATTGATATTCTAAATTTCTCTTTCTTTTCCATCGGAAACTACCTATTCGAGTGTCTAGGTTTCTTAAAATGTGATATTTAGGGAATCAAGAATATCTAAACAATATTCTAGGATGGATGGATTATAGTTTTGACATGACTATGGTTAAGTGTGTCTTATAGTGTATCAGGATAGTGTGCTTCCGCTCGAATGGCTACTCTTAAGGCTTTTCCTATGTATTTGGGAGGTATTTCTATGCCTCAGATCTAGAAATTCAGAGTAAATGTCATCTCCAAACTAGGTGCTTACAATTTTGAGTAGGGCAAACATATCAAATACTTTCTATTTTAAAATTTTAAATTGTTTGAGAAAACCAAATAAATAATTAAAAGCTTTACCTTTATAGCCTCTTTGGCCATGTTCAGTCTCCTCTTATGTTCCAATAGTCCACAGCATTGATTTTTCCGAGCCTTCTTTCCATCCTCTTCTTCATAATAATTTCTATCAAACCCTCTTTCTGTCTTTCTACCCCACTTGTCTACTTAATGCCTATCAAAGTCACTAGAAAGGCATAAGAATAATGAGCTAGGTTAAAATAATGCGCCTTTCTCATTGAAAGTCATCCAAAATGTATTAGGATTCTTAAATCCTCTTATATGCATAAACATGAATATTGAGAGTTGGATTCTGGTGGGATCGTTTACTTAACCTGCTAAAAATAAAATAGATGAGTGTAAACTATATTTCAAAAAATAAAATATAATGGGTTATATCATAGATTTTGAGACATATGACAAATTAAATCAACGATATCCATGAGTTACATCATAGATTTTGAGACAAATTAAATCAACTATATAATGGGCATATGACAAATTAAACCAACTATATCAACGAGTTACATCATAGATTTTGAGACACCGAGTTACCTTTTTAACTGTTGAAAAACCTCAATCGAGCAAGCCTTTTAAACCAAATCTCTCATCTGACGTTACCAACTAATATCACATATCTAATTCACAACTAAACTATTATCCGAGGGAAGAGAACCAAAAGTGCAACCAAGAGTTTCTCCAACTAAATGGGAAACCATTCAAAATCTACATGAGAACGAGTTCTGTACAATAAACCAATCTCTCAATCTGCAAGAGACACCATCGAATTGTTTCTCTCTATACAAATTCACTTCTCTTAAATTAACTATACAAATTCACTTCTCTTAAATTAACTAGTTGCCTATTCTCTCTACAAAGAGGCGTCACCTATCCTTACCTCTCTCTTAAAAAAGGCACCTTTCCCTTATGGTGACCATAGGTACACAAATTGTTTGTCTCTCTTCCCTATATAAGGTCATATTGGTATCTATAGGTATCACATATATCTTAAACTTAAAATATGACTAAGAATTTTAATTTAGTTGAACTTCCTTATCAATATTAATATCAAACCCATAGAACATTAGATTCCTTTATGGGGGTGATGTTTGGGAAATCAGCATATCCAACAGAATGATTTGTATTTCCTTAATTAAAATTCCAGCATTGGTTTATCTTTTTCGTTATACTTAGAAAAAGATTTGATACATCTTTCATTATTTTTTTATAATTATTTTTTAACAAAGTTGCTTAACTTTTATTGAAATATTACAAAACAGATGTGGGATTATTTTGATGCTTACTTGTTGCATTAATTTTCTAGCGTTCAGAGAGAGACATGAATAACGAGCATTCTTATTTAGCTCATGTAAATGTGTGTACAGATCAGCGTTTAAAAACTCAGATTCGTGGGGCAGGTAGATTCATATTGGACGGCTGGATCAACGATCTGGATTGGGTCTAAATATTCCAAATCGATGATCTAAAAAATATTAAAAATAAATATAATAAAACAAATAATTAAAAAAGAGGTTTATAGGATAGGGATCGAGGGGACTTAATAAAATATTAGATAAAGTTTAAAAGTTATATATATATGGAAAAGTTTATATAGAGCCGAGGCTCTAAACAATCTCAAATTGATCATTCAACATCAGGATGCATGGACATGATGAGGAAACAAATATATTTCAAGTTTTGAAAATAGTGTATTTTGTAACGCATTTTTGGATCGTCAATTTTCAGGATTTCCAAAATTTTCAAGTTTTCATAGATCTCTTGATCTACACTATTTCTTAAGCTTTAAACTCTATAAATAAAGGTGAAAATATATTTTAAGGCTATCAAAAGATTTTCAATATTGAAACCACATTTCTGGACACTATTTGAAGGTAGTATCTAATTTTGATCGTTTAGGGCCTAGGCTCTATACAAACCACATCCATATATATTATATAAAAGAGAGTTTAGGGGGAAACAAGACCGAAACCGATACCATCCTAAAATCAGTTTTGTCCTTGACCGATTGCAATTCGGATTAAAAATCGTTGGGTTTTAAAGTCCTAGTATGGAATATGGATATTCACTCCATATGCTTCTATCCACTCCGGTTACTCTTTGCACAGTTTTCCTACACTAACCCGGTCATACCTATTGTAAGCCAACTTTGCCTTTGAACTTTTCTATTACACTACCAAATTTTGGGCTTTCAGCCCTCTTTTCAAAAACTACCCTTAGATAAGTTTTTATCAGGGAGCATATACTCATCAGTGCATTAGACTTTTCACTGTAAGGACCATCCATCGAATAAATTTTTTTTTGATGTTGGAAACCTGTCAAATCGATCATCTCGACTCGAGATATATAGTTACGGAAAAAAAAAGAAGCCATCAAGACCTAAAAATACTGTATACTGTGTCTAGGCTGTTCGTTTTCAAGATTTTTAAATATTTATAGATCTGCTTTATCTACCCTATTTTTATAGCTTTAAGCTTTATAATTAGCAATAAAAATAGATTTTCAAACCATCATAAATGGCTTCCTGCCCCTAAATTGCATCTTTAATGGAATTTGGTGATGTACATTCCTTTGATTGTTTAAAGTTGGCAACGCCCCCTTACCTTATACTTTTAGCTTAACATATCTTTTTCACATTCCAAAGTTTATTACAGAAAGCCATGCATACAGTGCCTGAACAAGGTGTTTTTCCCTGTGACCTTGTGGGATGTCGCCATGAGAGAGAGAATATTTTTGCCAAGCTTAGTAATAAATCATTGACATGTTGATTTAACAGTTCAAAGTGATTGTGGCCGCTTCATATTTCAATCCTATGCTATGAGCCCCTTATATGTCAAATACAAAAACTTTTCCCAAGCTTCACAATAAATCTTTAACATGCTGATTTAAATCTATTGGTTTGAGCTTCAGGGTAATTGCGACCTCTTTATATTTCAATTCTATATTATAAGCCCCTTATATGTCAAATGAACCTTGTACTATTCATATAATTTTTAAGATCTATTTAAGGGCTTGTTTGTATGGACCATAAATACTTTTTTTTGCCTTGCTTTTGGCCATTGGGTAAACATTTCTACTGGCATGTTTATATATTCCATTTGGAGCCCCAATTGTGCAGAAGATACCACCAAACAGCACCTGAATTGAAAAAGCTGGAGGAGAAAAAAAGTTTAAAGCTTTCGTTTTTTTTTTTGTTAGAAAAAGTGTTTTTTGAGTCAGCGGACTCACTAGGCATGCACAGTCACAAACGTCCATCTTTCAGATGAACATCCACAACTAAATATTCCTATCCAATGGATAGGAAAATATTCTAATAAAAATATTTTAAAATCTTATTTTATCACATTTTATTTTTTATATTCATGATCATCATAGTGTAGATCCAAGATCGACACAAATAATGGGTGTTCAAATGAGCCCGCATGAAAATAATATGAGTTGGGGGACTCATAAAAACCGGGTCCTTTTTTATAAAATAGAATAGCACCAATAAGGGCAATTCCAGGGCAGTACAACAAATAGGGCCAAGCAATGTATATATGTAAAGATAAAAAGGAAAGTTCGGTGGATTGGATGTGTACAAAGCTTATTTAATGACACACAAGTGTGTATTGTCTACTCATATATAATAAGATATTCTTACTAAAGGTGTGGTTTGCATACAGTTGCAACCTTAAACAATCAAAGCATGGAACACCTCCAAACATTGTGTTGAGTTGCAATTCTGGGTCAAAAGTTTCCTATGATGGTGCGAGAATATATTTTTCATCTCTACTTTTTCAAGGCTTTGAAGTTGTCTTTCCAAGCAGGAACCTGATTTGCAAGGATATATTGTTAGAGTTTTATTAAGGTTGAAAATTTTGACATCCAACTTAGACTTGCCCGAATTACTCCGATTCGGCAGGGTGCTGAGTCCATGACCAAAACCATAGCAATTGGCTTCCAAAATTTGTTGCTTATCTTTTTAGGATGGTTCTCTACCAGAGTCAACCGTGTTGAGTTGCCTAGCTAGGGCTCATACCCTTAACCAGTCCTGTCATGGGTTCTTGTTTTATAACTAATGTTAACCACATTGCCTTAGCCAAGGCAAGTTCTTCAAGAAGTTGGAGTAACTCTCTCGAGTCATGTGCAGTGTAGACCTAGTACAATATTTGTTAGGAGGTGTGAGAGTTCAAGTGAAAGGTTAAAACAAAAGCAAGTGGTAGACCTAAAAAGATATGGTTGGAAGTACTGAGACAAGATAAGGGGACTTATGTCCCCATTGAGGGTATGACCTTTGATAAAGTAGAATGGCATACTAGAATTTGTGTAGCGACCCCAAATAGTTTGAAAAAAAGCTATGAGGATGATGAAGATGATATAAAAATAAAAAGTAAAATAAAGGTAGTAAAAGTGAAATAAAAACAAAATCAGCTTTAAAACTTCCATATATGCTTAAAAAATATAGAAAATTGATGTAAAGTATTGATTTATTGTCGGGACATTTTAAGAAAATAAAAAGAAAAAAATATAAAAATAGAGATTATGGCAAAATAGACACACCAATCTTTGCCGAATAGATCTGAATTATATGTAAAACAAATTACACAACATTTCCCTATTTTTTACTTTTCGTGACATCTTTTAAATTTTTTATGTACCCCAAGTTGTACATACAACTCACCCCAAGTTGTACATACAACTCAAGATTACTAGGCCTCATCGATATGGCAAAGGCCGAGTAACTCGGCTATGTCTGAGTCCCATGACATTGGTTATAACTTTTGTTTAAGGCAATATTAAGCAAGCTCAGTTTTGCGCCAATATAAAGACCCAAAATGCAAGATTAAACAAGCTCAATTTTGCCCCAATATCAAGACACAAAATGCAGAAAGATGCATGCACAATTCATTCTTGCGTCAGGCTTTTTAATAATGTCGATCCAGATTGGAATCGTCTGATCTGAATGAGAAATCAGTACGACTGTGCATGTTCCCTTAATATAACGGAACCGGGCATAGTTCTATGAGTGAACCGAATGATCTGGAACCGGCCAGTCTTAATAGTGAAACTGGTGATCTGATTTTGTCATAAAACCAACTAGTTCTATAAGTGAACCGGATGATCCAGTGGTTCACATGTTTTTATATTTTTATTTGTAATTTTAAAAACTTTTAATTAAAAAAAGGGGGTAGTCCACCCATATTTCATATTTTTCTGGCCCTACCCCCTGTGATTGAAATCATTAGAATGTGATTGCAAATTTATATTCCAAAATCTATATTTCTCTCCATACTAATAATTATATCTTTGATCTATTTAGTTGGCAATATATATTTTTTCTCGCTAAATCTCATGCAGTGGGCATTTTAGAGAGACATTTGAAGATGAAAGTAAAGAAGGATTTGGTTAAAATGCCTAGTAACGACATATTTTTTTTTCTTTTGCGGTTGTTTACTTAGGGTCATGTGGATACTTAAAATCTATTATAAGGAAATCAATTACAAAAAAATCTAACATTTTCAGTATTTGGGTACACCAAAGAGTAAGGAAATGAAAAAAGAGTACATGTCATTTCTCCAAATATCGTCAAAACTATTACGCAGCTAAAAAATCTATTACGGACCGGTAATTGTTTACGTGCAATTTCCCCAAATCCTTTCGCTGCTAACTCTATCTCTTCCAAACTCCCTTCCTCTTCGAGACTCCCTTCTTTGTACTCTCTCTACAAACAAGCCTTGGGTAACTTCTACGAACAAATTTGCTACCTCTCTTTCGGATCAACAAACTTGAAGCAACCTCTAACAAAACTGCTGCCTTTCTCTCTCTCTTGGAGCAACCTCTAGCAAAACTGCTGCCTTTCTCTCTCTCTTGGAGCACCCTCTAGCAAAATTGCTACATTTCTCTCTCTCTTGGAGCAACCTCTCTCACCGTATTCGAAGTCAGTATTTGTCTCTCTTAACATGTCTAAGTATGAGCAATTTCTCTCTTTGTTAAAAAATTAGGGTTTTATCTATTTTTTTATAACATAAATTTGCCCCTAAAAAATTTTGGGCTTTTATTTTTTCTGAGCTCTATAAAAGTAGGGTTTGGTGGGTAAAAGATTCTTGCAACAGTAAACATTTTATGGGCCCAAGGGGTTAATTTGAGCATATAAGATTAAGTTGATTTGGTTCGTTCTTTATTACTCTAGTTTCCATAAAATCAGTAAAATTATATGTTGATTTGGCTTAGTTTACATAAAATCAGTAATTATGAGAGGTTTCAGAAATCTTGATCATGGGGTTATAGTCAAAGTCAATTGCTGGTAAAATGTTTGTAATGCATTTTCCATATTTCTTCCAGACATAGCCAAACAGTAGTAAATTTGAGCATATAAGATTAGGTTGATTTGGTTCGTTCTTTGTTACTCTAATTTCCATAAAATCAGTAAACTTATATGTTGATTTGGCTCGTTCTTGTTATTTTAGTTTACATAAAATCAGTAATTATGAGAGGTTTCAGAAATCTTGATCATGAGGTTATAGTCAAAGTCAATTGCTAGTAAACTGTTGGTAATGCATTTCCCATATTTCGTCCAGACATAGCCAAACAGTAGTAATGTATTTTTCAGATTGCATCTAAATACTACCCAAACAGTAACAATCCATTTGCAGGTAATGTATTATACATTAATGTATTACGGCAGTAATATATTTCACAGATAAAATGGGACAAAAATTATCCATTACCCCTTTAAAAGCACCTCACACCCCTTTAAAAGGACCTCACACGGAGTGGGAGAGCCAAAGTCAAGAATAAAGTATTGAGAGGTCCATCTTCTTTCGAAAAACATCTTAGGAGGTTATTTTCATAAAAAGCTCTAAACATATTCCTAGGGGCGACCACACAAGGGAAAGGTTTCTATATATCTTCTACAACATAAAAGATATATACTTCCTCTTATCTAGTTGTCTAATTTAGATTAAGTAAGCCAGTGACATTTTGATCTAGAGTCGACGCTTCATAGTATTTTATTTTTAGTTTTTTTTTTTATATATATAAATGATATGAATATGAAATTTGGTGTGTGCCATCTTCTCAATGCGGCACGCCTAAAAAAATATTAAAAATAATTTTTCGATAAAATATAATAACCAAAATACCCCTTGAATCTTTCAGGGGTATTTTGGTCATTTTATTTTATTGAAAATATTGTTTTTTATATTTTCTACAAGTATTTAAGAGAAGTAGACGCCCAAATTTTAGTGTCAAAATATTTTATAAAAAACATTAAAAATAAAATAATGTATTGTGATTGGGGCCATCTCAACCGTCCGTTCAGAATGGACAGTTGGACAGGGGAAGTATAAAATTTTTAAACAGTGGGGAACCATAAAAAGCTTGCCTGTCATACAAACAGGGTCCAACATCGTATGTTTATAAAATTAATAGGGAAATCAGTGGAGTGGTTGTATAGAACAATAGAAATGCGATTAAGACGCATAATGCACTTTTTGCTTTTATAATAATACTTCATATATCAGACATTCCATAACTTTTCTTATTTTATAATGATCCATATTTTTAACTCGATTTTTTCTTCTGAATTTTTTGAATAAAATCGATTTGTTACATTCTATAACTTATCTTATTTTATAATGATCCATATTTTTAACTTGATTTTTTCTTCCGATTTTTTAAAATAAAATCAATTTGTTGCCGATGTTTTGGTTTGACGATATAGTACTATTCCCTGACTTACTAACCATTTTCTAGTGTGTTTGTTTCTGATCCTCCTAAAAGCATTTGTTTAGCCCTATACCATTAGGTTTAATACAATGCCAATCAACAAATACTACTAAATGTATTAAGATGCAGTATATAAGTCATCTAAAAGACCACACATTCGATATCTTAGGTCAATAATCCAAAAAAATGGAGAAATTGAAGAATATATCGCATACATAATTGAAGCTGAGTGGGCAAAGTGGAGATGTACAACTAGAATTTTATGTGATCACCACATACCAAGGAAGTTGAAGGGCAAGTTATAGAGGACAACTAAAAGACCAGTTTTGCTTTATACAACAGAATGTTGGGTGGCCAAAAAATAATATACCCGTAGAATAGGTGTCGCGGAGATGAGAATGTTGAGATGGATGAGTGACAAGACAAGAATGGATAGAATTCGAAATAAATCCATTTAGGAAAATTTAAGTTTAGCAACCAATAGGCAATAAGAGAAACGAAAGTAGACTTAGGTGGGTTGGCTATGTATGGTGCTGACTAAGTACAACACCTGTTAAGAGGTGCAAGCTAGTTCAAATAGAAGGATTGAAAAGGACAAAGAGTAAGCTCAAAAAGACATGGTTGAAAGTAGTCCGAAAATATATGGGGACTTATGGTCTCCCTGAGAATGCATTTACTAGAGCAGAATGACGAACCCAAATTCATGTAGCCAACGCCAATTAATTGGAAATAGATATGATAGTGATGATATAATCCATTCATCTAAATTTTTCCTTTGTTCTTCACCAATAATGGCAATATTTTAAGAGTTATCATGAGAAATTTAATTTGGGAAGATATACCACTACCACAGGTTTTCCAGTGTTGGAAAACTCGTCCAACTGAGACTCACCTGAATTATTCCATATCAGCCAATTAGGAGCCTAGAACTAATTTTTTTAGGACTTGGTCGGGTCTCTAATAGACTTAGCCGAATGGAGTTGCCTGACTTGGGCTAGGAACCCTAATGGATCCTGACACAAGTATTTGTTCTATATCACTGATTTAAGGGCAAGTTATTTATTCTATATCACGATTTAAGGGCAAGAATAAGCAAGATCCGGTTTGCCCAAAACTCCCAATTGCGGTTTTATCTATGCTTTCCCATCTGTATCCATTCAATAATACATAAACTAGTGTTTTAAAAAAACAAATTGGTGGAACCCGACAATCCCAGTCCGGATCAGCAATCTAGTCCGATCTGGGAAATTCCTTTTGAACAAAAAGAAAACAAGAAAAATGCTTTATATTGTAAAATATGTACAATCCAATCATATGTTTAGCACAAATGGCTTAATTGGGAACAACTTTGACATTTCTTCCCATATCATTTGCTTTTATTTCAGAACACCAATCAAAAGACATTATATAGTTACAAAAGAATAAAATGTTAAATAGTTCATCTCTTATGGGTGTTTTGTTAAATTTCCTTATATTTTATATAAAAAAATCACTGATTCCGACAAGGAATCAAATCAGCGAAGGACAATTCCGATCCAGGTTGGCAATTTCCAATTTGAATCAGTGAAAGCACTACATAAAATAAAATCAGTATGACACGTTCAATGCAGAAGCTGTACACACCAAACAAATTTATATCTAGACTTGGAGAAAACCAGTAATACATAAAGAGAACTCAAAAGTAGAAGCATCAGAGACCTGACAAAGAACTTCATATACATCAGAAATCGCCCCAAAACACCAAAAATTTTGAATAACAAGCTCATAAGACATGAAAAACCAACATAAACAGTAAAAGTGGTAGCTATAGCATAACGAATTCCATGCAAGTATCGTAAAATATCTCAATTTTGGATACAGAAAACTAAAAAATGAAGCTATCAAACTCATTGAGACCACCAAATTTTTTGGAAAACAAGTGAATAAACTAAGAAATGTTAGCAAGACACAGTACGAGTGTCAATGTCTAACATGAATATGCATTAACAACAAACTTTGCCCTTCAAACATGACACCATCTGGGACGATTGAGAGGTGGGATCTCAAGTAATGACAAAAGCGCTTAGATTTAAATTTTATAAAAAATATTTAAGTTTCTAAAAGGGTGAGGTTTGTATGAGGTTCCCACCTTACACACAGGTAAAGCGCACCCCTAAATTTTGCTGAAAAATATAGTTCCAATATCGAAAACTTTACGATGGCTTGAAAGTCCATGTTCAAGCTTAATTATGAAATTTAAAATTTAAAATTCAAAATAGTGTATATCAAACAGATCATTAAAGCTTGAAAATCTTGAAAATAAACAGTCACTCGTTAAATTTTTAAGACTCAAAATTCTTTTTTCTCCCCTCATATCCATACATCTCAAAATCGATATGATCAATTGAAAAATTTTCCAACTTCATAACATTCTTTTCTACTAGATTTTTGAGGTGCACCTTACTTTTATGATATAAAATTGTACATGCCCAAGCCTTGGACACGTGCGCCTAAGTCACATCGAAGCAATGCAATCTCCAAGTGAGCAGAATTTCAATGGTTCTTGAAGTTCATCCTAGCTCACATTCCCATTAAATGAAACAAAGCGTAAATTGTAGAGAGAGAAAAACAAAGTACTCAAAAAGCAGCAAAACAACTAAGAAACCAGCTTCATTATTACAGCCATCGCCCCAAACCTCTACTAGTTCAAAAATTACAGGCCCATAAATTTTCATAGGTTGATGAGCGTTGGTACACGATGAGAACAATGCAAAAAGGCCAGGATATTATGGAAAAAAAGAGATGACTAAGTTCATAGAGAGAGAGAGAGAGAGAGAGAGAGAGAAGCAAACCACTACATCAGGTAGGTTGAGCATTCTTAGAAATGAGCTCGAAAGACAATCCATTCTCTTGGAGATGCTTTTGCAGATCGGTAGGGCCAAAAACAATTCCCGGTGTGTAAACGCCACCGCGGGGCAAATTCCCTCTTTCTTTGAGCAAAACAAGAGCACACTGAACAAGAATTATTGGTGTCGTAATATAACCAATCTCCGGCCCCGAGACTCGAGTTATCACTTCCTTATCCATCTTCCCTCTTTTTAGTTGGCTTTCATCACTATAACCACGTCCCACAAACCACATTTTGAAGGAAGCACTTCTCACTTCTTCCTCTGTAGGTCCCGACTTCCTAAACCACCCGAGAGTGAATATTTCAGGGTATTTCGAAAGGAGACTACGGCCAAAAGCGCATCTTGTTAAAATACCCATAATGATGCCAACCACTATAAGACGTATAATACCCAATGGAGATTTGTACCCAATTTTTACACCGAAATGAGCAGGCTTTATTTGGGACCAGAACTTCTCTCTCTTTGAAATGTGATCTGGGGTCTCATTAACTCCTGAAAGCCCATTTGGGTTCTCAGTCAAAGATGTAAGTGTTCTTCGAACAACTATGGCATCGGCAGAAGGTAACTTAACAGCCCAAAGTCCAACTGATTTCTGGTGTTGTATAAGCTCTCCCTTACTGGTAGGGGGGCCTGGAATCTATGGTATGAAAAGACCAAAAGAAAGTCCCTCAGTCAAAATTTAATGAAAGCAAGAGGCTAAATCAGTTGATCTTCCTCAAACCACATGAAAAATACAAATGCAATCGATTAAAAAAAATAGAGAGAGGATAGGTCAGCTTGTTTTGGTTTTATGGGACCTACTTCAAGGGTTCAAACCCTTGAAATCCCTTACCAAAACCGCAATGTTTCCCACTCAACCAAAGGTTCAGGGAAATATCACTATTCAATCTTTCTTCCACTTTCTTTCATTAGCGAGCATGTCTGGGGAGATTATAGCAACCCAGAGAAGCTGTAACCAAAACCAGGCATCTCGAGTGAACAGGATTCAAAGCAATTGGAGCAACAACTATATGTGTGTATGCGCGTGTTGAGAGCAATGAGGAGGAGATATGTTAGATTACACCACTCTAATGGTCACTGAAAACTTCCCAGTCCGAACTGTTTACCTAGAAATACAATTATGAAAACAAAATTTATATTCATCACATTTTGATATGTAAGGGTTTTTCAAGGAAATTTTTTTGATGAAATTAAGAGTATATTTGTAAATGTCTAAAGTTCAAACATGATTTTAAAAGTCTTTTTAAATCTGAAGTTGATTTCCAGAAAGATGTTTGGGTGCTTTTGACAAATAGAATCAAAACAAAGTTCATATTGTCTGTTCATGGCTACATAGTCTTAGGGCATCGCCAAATCTAGAAATACATTCAAATGAGTTTAGGTTTATGTGAAAGCTTGGTGGAATGGATGAGCGCTACCTTACGAGATACCTCTTCAAAACTCATAAAATTTGGATAACAATTGATGGTATCCTCAAATTCATCACGGTTCCGAATGACCTCAGAATGCCTAGCCATGGTCAATCTCAGATATTCTACTCGGTCTGAAACTTGGTAAAGCAGTTATATTAATGCTTCAAGGCCCAACTGTCCAACTTTCAAAAGATTTAACATCGTTTGAGGGTGTTTTCAAATTCACCACATCTACACACTATCATGGTCAATTTAGGGAACCTACTCAAATCAACTCAATTATGATCTGAAACTTGATCTGATGCCTTTCTATGGTCCCGATAACCTACTGCAAAAGTTTCAAAAGATTTGGAGATTGTAAAGTAAAAAATATTGGACTACAAAATTCTAAGTTCACAATTAGAGTGGTGTAGCACACGCATATATTTTGATGAAAATGTGACAACTATGTATATACACAAATAGTATTTGCACATGAATTTGAACCAAAATAAATGAGCATCGACCCCTCGGCAAGTTGCATTGACATATAGCAGGACATTAGCACTAGATTTACAGGACTAACACCATTCCTCAACGAGAACTCTGCAATATTATGTTAAGGCGAAGACAAATCTTGACATGGAGATGTAAAAATATAAAAGAATATACCATTAAAGGAAAATTATATTTACAAACAAAAACATGAGCAAAGAATATATATTTAGGACTTGTGCATAACCATATATGTTCATATTTGTGTGTATGTTACATTTAGGACTTTTATATTTAGGACTTGTGCATACTGCATCCATATATTGATATTTGTGTGTGTCAACATGCTTAGAATCACAACTACAACATGCACACATTTACGAATACAAAAGGATATATACACACACAAAAAGAAATACATCACCAATACACACATATGCACACAAACACGTGCACATGAATTTTTGGTCACAGAAGTATACTCACCAGTCTTGTTTGAGAAGCTCTAGCAAGTCATCTCAAGAGTTGGTGCAAGCAGGGTTAGCATGAGTACTTCTTAGACACAGCTCTGGTACTGCTCCTGACCACTTATGGTGATCACCAGGACATTCTTGACTTGAAGCAAGTTCATAATAAGTTTTAAGATAATGGATTAGACGATATGACCTAATTTTTAAAGCAAGTTCCTCACAATCAGTCATGAAGTAGGCCACATGATCTAATTTATTTGGTTTGGAAGTAATGAAACTAAAATATATTTACTCCACAAACAAAAATATGGGCAGTAATAATTGCTTTGACATCAAAGGATGATGTATACTCCCTTGGACACAATTGAAATGCTCCAGATATGACGAAGTACCACTATCCCATGCATAAGTAGAGGTCAATTAGCAGTTTGTTATATCTTGCGGTCTTATACTATAAATCATCCAGACATTGCCCATTTCGTTAATATTGTCAATTCATTTGTTTCTGATCCCCTGTGACTTCTCTAGAGTGACATAGACTGCATTTTTTACCATCTTTTTCTCTATCTATGGGCAATCTTATGTTGAGCACTTTCCTTTCGTACTTCAGTTCCCCTGAATCTCATTTCTCATTACTTTTGGCTCAGATGGATTTGTAGTATTGCCATATACCATATGCTAGGGTTCTGTATTTTCTAAGGCAAAACTTAAACAGCTAGAAATGTAACTAGGATATTGTGGTGAACTCCAGTATGAACACAGAAACAGGGTGACATCATACACATGTACCAAGATAATTTCCTAACAAAGAGTACCACAGGAATTAGGCGTTTAAGTACCTAATTTCCATGGGAAACTATGTTAGTGACATGAAAGTACCTTCTCCCTTACCTTTATATACTGATAAGTTTGATCTATATGCATTGGTTCGAACCCCATGTTCCATAAAGGACAAAATGTTGAAGCTGACTGCACCTTAGTTGGGAGAACATTCTTTGATATGTTACCTAGACATGGACATCTGTCCACATCTAATGTATGTGTAAGTATCTAGTGGTTGGGCCTAAAAAGCCACTAAGGCAAGACACATCCATGATATTGCTATTTTATAATAAAATAATAGACTTCTAATGTGCATATAATAAACAATTCATATTTATTACACTTGGATGCAGTTGGCAAAGAGGTAAATCACACGAAATTGGTGTAGGACATATTGGGTTAAAACCTCTCCCTTCTGTTCTATACATTTTTCTAATATCCTGTGTCTGGAAGTGTCTCGATAAACATCTTCTGTATGATCACATTTCTTTACCGCATAGCAGCGCAAAGTCGCAGTTTTACAGGTGTGTTCATTAAAGCAATCACTAATCCTCAGCACCAGAGTCTAGTTGGAAACCATAGTTGTTGGGAATTGGGATCAGGAGTGGGAATGGTACCAGGAGTGGGATCGCAAGTGGGGGATCATGAAATGTTAGAAGATCCCTATGGTTGGGAACACCATCTGTACACGCACATGTTAGGGATCCAGATTCTAACCTTTTGGTGATCTTGATCCCGACCTTTCCAGATCTTGATCCCGACCTTTCCAGATCTTGATCCCAACTTTTTGGGGATCTTGCTACCAACCTTGATAATCGATGATTATATATACTCTTAAAAGTAGGGATCTCATTATTTATAGCAAGTAAACAATATTAACTAAATTAAAAGTATAGTGGTGCCACTAGCTGGCTATAAACAAAGAAAACCATTTGTTTGGTTGTTGTCTTGGTCGTTAAGGCTGGGATCACGATCCCTAACAGCAAGAATTGAGATCCCTAACAGTGGAGATCGAGATCCCAAAATTTAAAAATCGAGATCCCTGAGAGATCCGTTTTGGGATATGCTGGTTGATATACTAACATAGGGTCAAAACTATTATTTTGTGATATACGCTCTCGTTCTTTATAGGTGAAATTCCAAACAACCAAGGCATGGTAGAGCCTATTGATTTCTCTATGTTACTTTAGTTGCACTCTTTGGTAATCAGATCTTAGTTTGGCTTTGAGAAATGAGTTGGTATGAAGGAGATAGCATTGTTTCCATCTTTGAGTCTCATTGCTTTCACAAATTGATAAAGACAACACTTTCTTCAACTTTGAGTCCAATGGCATATTTCTTAGATCTCCTTCCATTCTAGTAATTCATCTCTCTATATAAAATAGGGTATTTTGGTCTAAACAGGTACACATGAATGTGTGGCTGTATATACACATATATACATGGGAAAATATAACTATAAGATTGTTTACCTTTGATACAAAAAGGTCACTGACACCCCTAGCCATCAGATGTGAAATCAAAATGGCTAGGGGAGTGCCATTGATTGCTAAAATCTTGAGAAAATTTCAGACTTCAGGCAAAGGGTGATTGTGACCTTTTCGTACTAAAGGGAACCACAATCTCATAGCGTACAACCCTTACATACATATTATTTACATATACACTCACACACATGAATGCATTTCTTTTTTCGACCTTGATACCAGTGAAAAGCCACTATTCCAAATCTTCATTCACCATATCTAACTTACCACTTCTAACAGTAAAATCAACCATGACCAAATGCCATAATATAATTGATTATTCAAAATCCAAGCTAAACTTTCAGCTAGATCTAAACAAGGTTTACATGTTAAAAATTCATGCAGTGTTAATATGTAGATATAAATGTTCCATAAAATGGTATACAATTTTCATCCTCCAAATTCAATTAAATTAAGCACACAATTTTCATGCAATAGAAAGTCCAGTATCACCATACCTTAATCACAGTTCCAAATATCCTGTTCTCTATATTCACACTCAGTAAATCAGAATCTATTAAAATTCAAAACATTTATCTCAAAAAAAAAAAGAAGGAAGAAAATCTATCAGACCAAAATCAACAAAGAAAAGCTCCATATGACAAAAACATGTATCCTAAACCTTCAAACTAAGTCAATATACCAACTCACACTTCAGAAAAACAAAAGAGAATTCAATCAGAAGACAAAAGTCCATGTCCAAATGCTGGTTCAACATAATACCAAAGCAATACACAGAGAGCAAGAGCACCCATCGTTCATATCTAAATGCAGATTCAACTTAATACCAACGTGAGAGAGAGCAAGTAGCCAAAATTCATGCTAAATGCTGGTTCAGTGTCAACTTAGTCGCAAAGTAATATAGAGAAAGAGAGCACCTGCGGTCTAGGACGCTTGGGTCTCGACCTCCTTAGCCTCTGCAACTCGTCAAAACTCGACAACCCCAAAATTGCAGACTCAAGAGTCCCCACATTACCCACAATTCTCTTATCAGATTCCAAAACCAAATAAGCATCGATACTGTTCAGTATCGATGGTGGTTCCCATTGCCTTGAATTAAACACAAACCCTAATTCAGCAGGAACTGAATCGAACCCACAAGCTGAAATCACAAGGGAATTACTCTGAACTGCTTTTTCATGGTATAAGGCCTCAATTTTTTCCATGAACTCTGGTTCTCCAGTGATATCAAGGTAATCTATACCAGCTCTGATGCATTCAGATACAACCGGTTCACCGTAGAGGCGAAAGGGGCCGACACAGTTGAGTAAGAGCCTGGTTTGCTTGCAGAGAGAGGAAAGAGAAAGTGGGTTCGAGACGTCGGCTTCAAAAATGGGGATTCCGGGTGGAGGAGAAGGGGAAGAAGCCCATTTGAGAGCTGATAAGATCTTGGGTTTTGATCGACCCGCAAGGCCGAGCTTTAATGGAGGAGAAGAAGATGATGAAGGAGAAAAAGAAGAAGGTGAGCTGTTGATGAATTTGAGGGCTTCTCTAATAACGTATTTGCCTGTGAACCCTGAAGCTCCAAGGATCATTATGTCCACCTTTTCGGGTTCTTCTTCCTCCATTGCAGAATGTGTTAACAGGGCAGAATTACCGAGAGAAAGTGTGAAAAAATGGTGGAGCTAGATGGAAAGTAGAGAGAGAGAGGAAATAGCAACAGGGAAACTACTCGTGATGAAACTAATCACAAGAATGAAAATAACGAGAGAGATGTAAAATGGAGAGAGAAATTTACAGGATAGAGAGAGGTGTAAAATGGAGAGATGTGCAGAACATTGTGAGCAAGCAGGGGAGTATCAATATGGGAAAAGTTTGTATAGAACCGAGGCTCTAAACAATCAAATCAGAACCGACCTTAAAAATTTCCTTTTAAGGACTATTTTGATGCCTAAATATCTTCAAATTGATCATCTCGACATTAAGATGCATGAACATGAGAAAAAAATAGATTTAAAGTTATGAAAATAGTGCATCTTATAATATATTTTTGGACCATCAATTTTTAAGATTTTTAAGTTTTCATACGTTCGATCTACTCTATTTTCTTAAACTTTAAATTGTATAATTAAAAATAAAAATATATTTTAAAGCTATCATAATTATTTCTAATATTGAAACTATATTTCTTTATACTATTTGAAAGCAGACTCTAATTTGATTATTTAGAGCCTCGGCTCTATACAAACCGAATATCAATAAATCCGCTCACCGTAAATTTAGAAATAAATTGGTTTCATTTTAAAAAGTCTCATGAAAAAATTGAATCATAAATACGGATCCACAAAAATACTGTTTAATAATATCCTAATATATCAGATTAGGGTAAAAAAATCAGATTGAATAAAATGAATAAGTTCAAAAATTTTGAAATTTTAAAATTCTAAAAAGAAGAACTCAAATCACATCCATCTTTTTTACAAAAGGAAAAAATTGAAAGTTACTAAGTATCATGGAAATTATTCCTTGGAGCAATAAAAAAGTTATTTTGGGTCCTTGACATCGTGTTGTCCGAACAAGTTGACTATTATATATCACAACATGTATCTATCTAATGGCCCTCAATTGATTGACATAAATGATGATATAGAAGTATTTTATATGTTGGGATGAGAGTCTTGGAATATTGTTATATACATTGCATCTGTAATAGAGCTGAAGCAAAAATCAATGGAATTTTGAACTATAGAACCTGATGGTGATGGCCCATCTACAAAGAATAGGTACAAAAATAATTCACACTTTCATCTCTAATTTGCTTTTAATTGAATTGTCCATGTTCACAAATGTTTATGATTTGTTCAGTTCAACTTATTGTACTATGTCTTTTATTAATAGTCAGTCTAATGCACCTTTACTTGACTGCATAGAGCGCAACTAAGTGGTGCCCATCCAAATAAAGAACGAGCCCGAGCTCATACTAGAGCATGATATGGAGAATATCGAACTAATTGGGAGCCCACGAAGAGGACTTGGTAAAGAGGTTGTTTTGAAAATTGGTCAGTATTTCGAAAATGTTAATAAATGCTAGTATCATCTGGTTGATTTTGTTGTCTACAATAATTTATTTTTAAAATTTGTCAAAAGCGAAGAGGGATGAGTTTGGGCAAGTTGCAAAGCATATGAATGTATCTGGCAAGTGCATTGTTGAAGGTGTTAGTTACAAAAAATATCACGAAAAGTAACTTAACACCTTTGTAATTTAAAAGGTTGTGAATTGTGGATTATCCCGATCTATACACACAAATCTAATTTTATCTTTGTAGTTAGGAAGAGAAGGATGCACTCTCTGAAGTTGGGCTTCTAGAAACAACATTGCACAAAAACCTAGGGAATAAATGCACATTGTGCTACCCCATAAGTGTAGTTTTTGGGGTATTTTATATGTTCTTTTATGGGAATAACTTCTATAAGCGTACAGGTTGGGATTATAACACCAGTATGAGCCGAGCTCCATAACACATACTATAAATATTTTCTTTGTATTAAAGTTTTGAATTCCATATTTAAAAATAAAATATTTTGAACAATATTTTTTAGTTCTCGAAAGCTCTGATCCAAGTCAACAAAATGAATAACGTGGCATTGGCCAAAAACCATAGACTTGTATTATTTTCCATTTGCATAGTTACTTCTTTATTTTGATGACATAAATGATTTTTTTTTTGACAACAAAAAATTTCTTTGTTGGCCCTAGGATTCGAACTTATGACCAACAAATAAAATTTTTATTTGCATAAAAATTTTAGGTAAAAAAAAATCCACTTTGAAATTCACATCAAAGTGGTAAACCTACTATTTACTGTGGATAAATTTTGAGCTATCATTGTGGTGCGTGGTAGTTGCATTGTCAAGATCAAGGCGTCAGCATGGGAATTCGAAACCTTGAAGCTTGTCCCATGAAATAAAGCAAGCATATATTATTACTGGAAAAAGAAAAATAAATCTAAGCGTCTTTTTTCTAAGTAGATGTGAATGGGGGTTTTAAAAATGGAAAAAGTTTATACATGTGTGATGTTCTAAATAATCAAATTATGACTCATTTCAAAAATTTCACCACAAGATAGTTGTTTTGATGTCCAAGTATTCTCAACTTGATCATCTCAATCTCAAGATGTATGGACATGAGGAAAAAAAAAAGGATTTCAAGTTTTGAAAATAGTGTATCTTGTAATACATTTTTTAACCGTCAATTTTCAAGATTTTTAAATTTTTATAGATCTGCTTGATCTACACTATTTTTGTAGCTTTAAATTTTATAATTAGACATGAAAATAAATTTTCAAGCCATCACAATGATTTCTGATACTGAAACAATATATTTCGGCCTGGGCCCTATAAAAACCACATCATTCATTCAATAAGGACCCCTTCTAACTCTGTTTTAGGATTACAAATCGGCCCAATGTTCATATAATTGCTTGGTTTTGTCAATAAATTATGCGATTTGGCTTGTCGAATCATCGATTCTGATTGGTGATTTTGCATGAAATATATTTTCTTCATTGTTTTTAACAAAACTTTTTTTTTTTTGTTTCTTTATAGTGATTCTTGTGTTAAAAATTGTTCATTTTATAGCGCTCTTTTGGATGCATACAACCATTTATTCAGCTGAAAACCAAAATCAAATAGCTTAAGCGTGGAAAGTTTGAGCGGTTTGTGACAATCCTAGCTCAAATCTACAGATTTTTTTTTTTTAATCCACTTATTAGGAGATTTGTCTTTAAAAAGTCTTGTATGTTACTTTTAAATATTTTTTTGAATATTTTGAATTTTTGTGCTCAATTGTTTTTCTAGAAATACCCTTGGATTTGCGAGAAGTTAACTTTACTTTTGCCCATAATATGGTTGATTTAGTTGGGATTTTTGGTCTACATGGTGTTGGGCTACCGTTTTTCTTGGACACAGGTTCTTTTGAGTCCCTAGCCTCATATATAGAAATGCGGCCCAGCTTAATAATCTCTCTTTCAAATAAATTTTGACCTCGATTTTCAAGGAATATACAATCCCCACGATCATTAATGTGTAAAAATTAAAATAATAATAATAATAATAATAATAATACTTTTAATTTTTTGTTTTTCTTGGACACAGGTTCTTTTGAGTCCCTAGCCTCATATATAGAAATGCGGCCCAGCTTAATAATCTCTCTTTCAAATAAATTTTGACCTCGATTTTCAAGGAATATACAATCCCCACGACCATTAATGTGTAAAAATTAAAATAATAATAATAATAATAATACTTTTAATTTTTTGTTTTTCTTGGACACAGGTTCTTTTGAGTCCCTAGCCTCATATATAGAAATGCCGCCCAGCTTAATAATCTCTCTTTCAAATAAATTTTGACCTCGATTTTCAAGGAATATACAATCCCCACGATCATTAATGTGTAAAAATTAAAATAATAACAATAATAATAATACTTTTAATTTTTTGTTTTTTGAAAAACAAAAAATTAAATAAATTCGATTTTTTAAAAACCAAAATTATTCAAGACCGTTATTTTCTCAGTTTCTCTCTCAAATCTCTATGTACACGTTAAAAGAAGAAGAAAAAGCCACTTTTCTTTCTGTCTCTATTCTTTTATCACCATTGATTTTCACCAATTTTTTTTTGGATAGATTTGATATTGATCAATTACGTCAGGAAAGTAGCCATATAGTACAACAACGACACAAAAAAAAAAAAAAAATCCAAAACTCTTGATTTAGGTTTTGTCAGTCTTGTGTAGAGAGAAAACAGAGGGATTTGCGATGTAAGTAATAAGAATGTTAATGATCTTAGAACGATAAAAGAGAGAGAGAAGGTTTATGTAGTCAAAGATTGAATAAAAGTGTTGGGGTTTGTGAAGAGGGCCCCATAAGTATTTCAGAAGCAGCAGGATTTGTTGATGATACAGTAGTTCAGGTAATCTCTTGCTTGAATGACAGAGATGGGCAAGCATGGCAGAGAGGACCTCATTAGATATGCGAGCTCACAAGCTCGATTTAGTAACTACTTCCTCTGTAACTGATGTCCTAAGCTTCAAAAGCTTATGTCTCGTGGCTCTGATTCAGTGAATGGCATTATCAATATCCAAGCAAGAGAAATTAGAGATAAGCAGTGACTTTTGCTAACTTTTATCTGATGCTGCTCCCTCTGTGATGCCTACAAGGCACAAGGCCTTAGAAAGCCTACAAATTGGGCCTATTTTTGCCGAGAGCTCAAGAATTTTGGTTTTGGGTTTAGAAACAAAACTCAATTTCGGTTTTTGAAAAATCGAATTTATCTGATTTTCGGATTTTGGAAAACCAAAATTTTCTAATTTTTTATTTTTGAAAAATCCAATAATCTTATTTTTCAGTTTTTGAAAACCCTAATGTTTTAAAAAATTCAGTCTTTCAAAAATCGAAAAGGGTAGTTCTATCTTTTAAATAAAAAACGTTATAAAGTTGACAAAACGGGTATACCTATAATAACCGAAACTTCGAGGTAATTTTGTAATAACACTAAATAAAACGGATATATACATTATTTTTCCTTTAATTTATTTTCTACAAATCATCTGAATATAAAATTTGGTGCGTAAGAAAATATATTTTTAAAACATCATCATCATCATTATAGTTTTTTCCCAATTAATTGGGGTCGGCTATACGAATCTTGGTCTTCCATTTTGCTTTATTTAAGGTCATACCCGCCGTGAGGCCATAAGTCCCCATATCTCTTCGAACTACTTCCAACCATGTCCTTTTAGGCATACTTCTTGCCCTTTTCAATCTTTTTACTTGAACTAACTTGTACCTCCTAACATGTGCGATACTAAGTTGATGCCATACATGTCAAGCCCACTTAAGTCTATTATTATCTCTCATATTATCGCCTATTGATACTACACTAAACTTTTTCGAATGGATTCATTTCGAATTCTATCATTTATTGTCTTGTCATTTATCCATCACAATATCTTCATCTTCACTACACTCATTTTATAGGTATATCATTTTTTGTCTGCCCAACATTTTATCTCATAAAGCAAAGTTGGTCTCAATGTTATCTTATAGAACATACCCATCAGCTTCATAAGTATATAGTGATCACATAAAATTCCAATTGCATATTATCACTTCGTCCACCCTGCTCTAATTCTATGTGCGACATCTTCCTCAGTCTCTCTATTTTCCTGGATTATCGACTTAAGGTATCGAAAGTGCAGCCTTTTTTCATACTTCCTCGTCGTCAATCTTAACTACTTCTTTGTTTCTACTCTTATTACAACTAAACTTGCATTCCATATACTCGTACTTAGTCTGACTAATTTTAAAATCGTTGAATTCTAGAGCATCCATCCAAAGTTCTAACTTTGTGTTGATGTCGTTTTGGATACTCAAAACTATGTCATCTATGAATAACATGCACCACGGTACCTCATCCTACAGGTGCTTAGTTAAGTCATCCATAACTAAGACAAAGACGTACGGGCTCAATGCTGACCCTTGATATAGACTTATTATCACTAAAAACTCATCTGCCTCTCAACTAGTTGTTCGCACACTAGTTAGTGCTCCATCTTACTTATCTGCCACCAAGTCCATATAGTATCTGAAGACTCATTTCATTTCTAATACCTTTCAAATCAAATCTCAAGGCACTATATCATAACTTTATCTAAATCAATAAATACCATGTGGAGGTCTTTTCTTTTTACCCTAAACTTCTCGATATGTTGCCTAAGTAAGAAATGTATTTTTAAAACATATTTTGTAAAAATAAAATGACTAAAATACCTATGAAACTTTTAAAGGTTTTTTGCTCATTTTATTTTATTAAAGATATTTTTAATATTTTTTGTTGGTGCCAGTTGAAGAGATGATTGGATGCTAAAATTTGGTGTCAATTTTATAGAAAAATTAAAATAAAAAAATGTTTAGGATATCCATTGCGATTGGAGCCATCTCAGTCATCCATTCAGATTGGACGGTTAGTAGATGAGGGATGCATGTAAAATATATATAAATGGGAATATATATAGTAAGCCGACCCTTTATTTTCTTGATAGATATGGGTTTTAGAAATTGAAAAAGGTTGAAAATTACACATATATTCGTTATATTTTACGTTATTACGGATGTACCGAAAAGTTTTCATTATTATATGTCTATCCGTTTTTTACTTTTCATAACACAATTTTCTAAAAAAGACGAATTTACATTTTTTTGGATGTTCAATATACGAATTGAAGGGTCAAATGTTCAACATCCGAAAATAGTTGAAAGTTTAACGTTCGCAGTCATATTTTCCGATGTTGAACATCCGAAAATGTGCCTGCGAAAGAAACCTTATGGAATTTTGCTGGCAAATTTTCGGATGTTGAACATCCGAAAATAGCACATTTTCAAATGTTGAACATCCGAAAATGTGCATGCGGAATGTGAACTTTAAACTTTCGAGTTATTTTCGGATGTTGAATATCTGAAAAACCCTTTAATTCGTATGTTGAACACCTGAAAAAAGGTTAAATCGTTTTTTTTTTAAATTACGCTATATAATAATGAAAACTTTTTTGTACATCTGTAATAACGTAACATGTAATAGATATATATATATGTAATTTTCTCTACTTTTTTACCCAATTTTGGATTTTTATTTTCCTTTCGTCGTAAGATTCGTAACACTAATTTCACGGTCATTTTGGGTTTAATGAATGTGTGATACTTGGATAGAAACTGGACCATCAGAAAGTTGATTTCTTTATTTGCGGCTTGTGTAAGGTTTCAACCTTAAACAATCGAGTAAGGTGCACTTCCATGCTATGCTCAAAGATGTAGTTTTAATACCAACATACTGTGTAGTGGCCTAAAAAATTAGTTTTGTTTAAAATCATGAAATTTTAAAATCTAAAAATAGTGCAAATCAAGTTGACCTATAAGCATTTGAAAATCTTGAAAATGTACGTTTCAAATAATGCATTATGAGATGCACTATTTTCAATACTTGAATTTTCTTTTCTTCATATCTACACATATTGAGGTTAAGATGATCAATTGGAAGGTTTTCCATTATCAAAACAATTTGTTTTAGTTGGTTCTTGGTATGCGCCTTAATTCTACACTATAAGGTTGACACCTCGTATAAACTCCGGTCCATTTTTTTTCACGGACTAGTAAAAAAAATTGAATCAGTTTAGTAGATCGTTGATCTAGGTTTGTAGACACCAATAAAAATAAAGCAAGAATCCTAACGCTATAATATATTGGAAAAAGTTTATATAAGGATGCTACCT
>NW_006499541.1:215261-227376 GCF_000471905.2 Amborella trichopoda | reverse complement strand
TGAGATAATCCTAAGAACATTTTACATCAAAATTATATATCATGATAAAATTTGAAAGTGCACCTTACTTCTACACCTACGAATGCATCCCTATGCAAACTGCACCCTAATATATTATAATAGGAAAATGTTAGGTTTGGAAATTTGGGATCGGATTCAAGAGTATTGTTTCACCGGCTCTTACTAAGGCTACAAAATTATTGTTTAATGGTTTCAATATAACTATATAATAACTACAAATCATAATTGTATATTGTGTCTTTTTTACATATATGCTTTTTCCACTACATTATTTTAAACTAAACTCGAAATATTCATGATTCTATAGCTTATTTTATTTTTTGGCGATCCGTATTTTTGACCCGATTTTTCCTCCGACTTTTTTAAATAGACCAATTTATTCCCGATGTTTTCGTTTGTCGATATTTTATAATTCTCCGACTTGCTAACTTTGGTTTGACCTAGGTAAACTAGAAAAATTAAAAAGGGATTGTCTACCAAGAGACTATTTATTTTTGTACATAGAGGTCACAATTATTATTGTCCTTTAAATTTCAAAATAGATGGTAGTAAGAGTGTCATTGAATATACATAAAGTTCCAGAAAAAAAAAATTCTCAGACTTCATGACTTACCCCAAGCCATCCAATTTGACATCTAATGAATGGAAATGTTTGTGACCTCCATGTACAAAAGATAAATGATTTATTTGTAGATAATCCCAATAAAAAAATGATACCCAAAAAAATAAAAGAAAAAGTATACAATGTGAACATTTATCTTTAGTACAAGATGGTTACAAGTAATCTTGACCATTGGATATGAATTTTTTTTTTTGGGTAACTCAATGGGGAAGACATGTACCTACCTATTTTTTGAATTAGTTAGTGGTTTTTGAAGCAACAAGTGGGAACTAAGGTATGAGGTGTGCTACAACCACGACCTCAGCCCCTTTCCCATGATGTGAAATTAGATGGTTGCAATTTTTTATTGACCAAGGGATTGTATACAATGAGACTATTTTACCTTTGATACAAGGTTGTCGCAATTCTTTACGATCCTTTGATGTGAAATTTGATAGCTTGGATGTGTCACAAAGTTTTGAATTTTTTTTTTTGAAGTTTGAGCTTGCCCAATGGAATAATTGCAACCACCCAATTTCACATCCAATGTTCAAGATTAATGCGACCACCTTGTATAAAATGTAAATGGTCTCGTTCTATACTTTCCCATTGTCCAAACTCACTTTAAAAGTAATTGTTTGGGAAAATTACAAAAAACCCCCAAGATTAGATTATCTATGCAACTTACCCCAAGCTAACTTTTTCTCTCAGTTTTTTCCTTACAACAGCTTTCTATGCAAAAAACCCCAACCCAAAAAAAAGAAAAAAAGACTAAACTACCCTTAACACGATTGCTTACACCTATCTCTCCGGAAGTAGAACCTGTGAGACACACCGCTCCGGTAGTAGTTAAGGGCGCTCCGGCCGTAGCTCTTCAGCAGTATTTAGCAGTTGCAAAGGGCGCTCTGGTAGTAGCGCTTCGATAGTTTACAAATGGTGCTCCGGCAGTAGAACTTGTGAGATACAGCACTCTGGCAGTAGCAAAGGGTGTTCCGGGGGTTGCGCTTTGGTAGTGCTGGTGGTAGCGCTCTGGCAGTGGTAAAGGGCGCTCCAATAGTGGCAAAGGGCGCTCCGGCAGTAGAACTTGTGATACGTCAAATCTTTCCAAATTGATTTTTTTTTGTATAAGAGTCATATTTCTGTCTAAAAATAGGAACTTTTTACTTTGGGGTTTTTTTTGTATAGCAAATTAATGGTGGGTAAAAAAATGAGAGAAAAGGTTTGGATGCGGTAAGTTGCATAAATAATGTGTTTTAAGGGGTTTTTTATAATTTTTTTTAATTTTTTAGAACTTTACGAGACATTCAAGCTATCAGATTTCAAATCATAAGATTGTAAGTAATTGTGACCTCCAATTTATCATTGTATACGATCTCCAAAATAAAAACACCCATCATCCTGTCAAAAACCAAGCCTAGCCGTCCGACATACAATCCGGCCATCCTGCTCACAAGTAGGACGAGAAGTTGAGAGAATCTTTTTCCGAAATAAAATGCAATGAGACCGTTAACCTTGGCATGCAATTGGCACAAATGTTTCTATGCGTCTGATGCAATATCAGACGTTCCAAATGATACATGGATAGAATGATAGAGTCTCTGGTGTGATAGCGGGAATTAAAAATGGAGTAGCCATTTTGCATCTCTCTCTCTTTCTCTCTCTAAAGTGCAGACATACCGCTCTCTCTCTCTCTACCAACTTACGACTTTCTCCCTCTAACACTATTCTCTTATTTGGACGGGCCTCCATCCAGCCCCCCCTCTCTCTCTCTCTCAAACCACACTCAATTCGTAGTACAGGCAAGGTATTATATTCTACTGGTTTATTTCTATATTTCTTCCTGATATTTCGATGTTTTGTTTGAGAGTTTTTCAATGGAGAGTCTAATTCTTTTTCTTTGGATTTCTTGTTAAACAAACGGCATTGCTTGAGATTAATTTGAAATTGATCTATTGGTGTTCCCGTGAATTTAGTTTGTGATTTATCCTTTCTAGTCTATGTAGCATTTTTCATTATTTGATGCATTTCCTTTTGAAGCTTTAATTTTGATTACCAATAATTAGCTTCTAAGGGTTTATTTCGGGGATTAGGGTTGTAAATTGAACTTTTTTCAACACAGAGCAGTGTGCTTTTTGCAATAGTATACTAAATTTTGGAATTTTGACTCTATCATGTATGGAATTCTGATAATCTACTGTACTTTCCCTTGCTGAGTAGAATTATGACTAAGAAATATTTTCAGTTCTTCTTCTTCTTCTTCAAAAAAAAAAAACCTCAATGAAAGAACGGAAATGATTATCATTTTAGCACTCGAAGGCTTCTCTAATGATTATCTATGCAATGATGAATTTTTAATATGCATGATTTACATGAAAGAAAGTGAAGATATCTCAGGACCCGCGAGGGTTCCAAGTCAGCCGAGTATGTCAGATACTTGGCTGAGTCCAATAAAGAAAGAATTAAATATTGGGAACTGGCCAGACTCGACCTGTTCTCGTGTGCTTGGTTCCGAACTCAACAGCCTAGCCTGCCAATTCCGAGTAACTCCAGCATGTCCCAGTTGGATTCGCTGAGTTTTCTCACTAAACTTTATCTACATAACAAACAAAAGAAAATAATTAGCATTGCTACCAATAGCAAGTTTGTCATGGCTCATGGTACAGATATTTGACCAAGAAAAGCATGCTCCTGAATAGTTTTTTCTGTTATAATTTGGCTATGTAATAATATTTATTTTATTTTTCAAATTAAAATAAATGTTTATTGTTTTATGTATGTCATTTATGCATGCAATGTGGATTTGCTTCAATAATGAAATGCATTTATATCCATCGAATGTTTGATACATTTGTAAAATTTTTACTGCACTGATGACTTAGTGTGGGTACTAGTATGTTTCTAGTCCTTTTACTATTGGGAATGTATTAGAGACAATTTATTCAGTAACTCATAAAATTTTGCCTTATCATGCACACGAGGATGTTGATGACTTGAGAGATGCCTCAGCTCGAAGCGGGAAATTATTAATTGGGTCTGAGTGTCTAACAGTTGCTTACCTCTTTGTAATTAGTAGGGATTAAGCTAGTTCGAATGTATTTTGTCTCATAAAAAATGATGGTTTAGAAAACAACGAAGATATAACTGATCTGTCTTGAAACTCTTGTGTTCTATGTTACTAAATATGTATGTGGTATCCTATGCATAACTAATATTTGATTCTTAATATTATTTCTTATGTTCTATTTTAATATTGGCAGGGTGTAGAATTGATTGAATGAGACATGGATTTGTTTGTAGAGAAACTTCTTTATTGATTGGAAATAACAGTTAAATAAGTCTTTCTAATTCAAATCACCCTTGATGAAGCAGATGAGAAGTATCAGTCTTGGCAACAGTTAATGGTATAACCTAAAAACATGGGACTAGAAATCATATCAAGCACGTTTCCAGCACCAGGATATTCAAATAATCATGGAGGAAATAATGACTGGAGAAGTGACCATGAAGTCATCACTAAAACCCATACGAGATTTGGTACCCAAGATAAACACTGCTTTCATCAGCAATGTTTATTGAGATCATCATCTAAATCATTGCATCGGTCTAGGTGGTATAATTTGAGGGTTAAAGCTGCCTGGCTTTTTAAAGGAGGTGAGAAAGAGCCAACTGCAAGTTCAGAGCGAAGTGAGAGTGCTAATGAGGACATATTGATATTCTTTTTCCAGTTAGATTTGGCAACTCGAGTACAGGTGATCGCTGCTACTTTATGTTATTGATTTTCTTTGATCAATATTATTGATTTTATTGATCAATTCTACATATTTATCCTTTTATCTGTTTTGTATGTGCGTGTGCGTGTCTGTGTGCATGCTTGCATGTACGTGTGTGAGTGTGTGTGCACGTGTGTGCACATGTGCATGAGTGTGTGTGTGCGTGTGCGTGAGTGTGTGCGTGCATGCATGTGTGTGTGTTGAAAGTTAACTGTTTCTCATTAGTTTCAAAATAGATGCACAAATGTGCATATTTCTTCTCATTTACAATATCGAGCATGTATACAGTAGGCTCTATTCATAATACTAGTCATTGAGAAAAGTTACCAAAAGCTTTGACTTAGCTTCTGCATTGGATTCACTCCAAATGTCAGTCAAGGATATATCTATATATATATATATATATATATAATAATCAAAGAGTGCCTTAATTTCCTCAAACAGCATGCAGACACCATGAATCCGGAGTGCCATTCTGTGTCTACTTTCAGCCACTTCTTCTCTATACCCAGCAATCCATATTAGCTGAACCATGCTTCAGCCTGATTTGACTCATGTCCATTTAATGGACTCAAGTATATCATCAATACTTTAACCAAACTACCCCTAAATAGTATAAGAGTAGTTTGGTAAATTTATTAATTTTTAATTTGTTTTAGATATTTTTTATAGGTGTATGATGATGATATGTGTAGCCATACAAATTTGAGCTTAATTTGATATATAGAAAAAGAGAGAAAATTAAAATACACTTCATGTTCCTAAAAAATGGGACTTAATTGTAAAATATGAAATTTATGAGATTTATTTTAAATATAATGAAACACACAGGATATATATGTAAATTTCCCTAAATAAAACTTTGCATCAGCAGAGTTTCGTCCAGTTGAAGGACTTGATACATCAACCTTGTTGAGAATGCCCCTTTGTTGTCAGGTGCCCATATCAAATTATCCTACACATTGGACTGAATGACCACCTGCTGCAGCTCCTGCATCATGTTTGTTAAGGTCAAAATCTCTTCTTTAAGTCTCTCCTTAAACATGGTGTGCAACTTGTTGAATGCCCCTCTCCATCTACCACCTCGGCCACACATTTTGGTTTACAGCCAAATTGTAAGGTTTTGGGTATTTTCTCATGAGTTGCTGCGTACTAATCCAGTCATCCGCCTAGAATCTGGTTAGCCTTCCATTACCTATCTAGAATCATATGTTGTCTTTGTAGCAAGAATACCAATTTTCAATCCCTCTCCCTGTCCCTGATAGTCTCTACCTACTGCGGTGTTCTCTCTCTAGCCAAGGAATTTCTTACTTTCCATACTTTTTGTGCTTGACTTTATTAATTGGTAAAGAGTTTGTATAAAAAGTCCTGAATATGGCTACCCACAAACTGGGAGCTCTAAACCAAAAATGATACATCTGGAATTCCAGCCTACAGACTCCAAGCAAAACAAGAAAATGTATGGGGGAGATAGAGATAGGAGAGGGTAGAGGGAGATAGAGAGAGTAAGAGGGAAACAGGGTAGGATATAGTGGAGAGAGAGAGTGGATAATGAGGTGGGAAGAGAGAAAACAAAATTTAGAAGAAAACGAGGTAGCAGAAGAGAGGAGAGGAGTGCGGTGATTTCAATCCGTGGAGTGCATCGTCATCTGACCACTGCTGCTCCTTCCTTTGCCCACTTATCAGCATGGCGTTGGATTTCCATACATTCCATAATCTTTTTCCAAATCTAATCAAGCTGCTTCATGGATCTCCACCACCACATGGTGAGTGAAACCTTGTTCGTATAATCTCCAGCCCCTCTCTGGACTTGGTCTTCTCACTGTACTCAGTTGACAAGGTGAATTGCTTTTCTCTCTGATGACCCAGTCCATAGAAAGTTCCTTGTCATCTTCTAAATTGTATTTGCCACTACTAGAATGGAATATAGAGATATGTAATCAATAGGCAAGCTGGATACTATAGCTTTTATTAGGCCTCCTGATTTCCAAGATGCCAAGTACTTGCAAGACCTCTCCAGAATGCTCTCCCCTGTGTTTTGGCTGGCTTTCCTAGACAAAGTGGTAAACCCTAATACTTAACTAGGTAGGCTAGCCATTTTAGAGCCTACGCACCTTGCAATTTAATCTCTTCATGCAGAACCAAGATACCAAGCAGGGATGTCTTTGACAGTAACATTAATACCACATGCCACCTCAAAACACCTCGAAAAAAAAGGCGCAGAGTCTTCATCTAATTAGCACTAGCATCAGAAAATATCAAGGTTGTCTACATATTGTAGATGTGACACTGTAGGGCCATTTGTTAAGATCTTGAAACAAAAGAACATACCTGCAGCATGCACTCCATCAAGCAGTCTTTTGAATTACTCGGTTACTATGGGAATGGAGGAAATCATCCCTTGCCTCAAACCTTTGGAGGTGTGGAAATAACTTTTGGGGTATGATGTTTAAGATGGAGAAATGCGTTGTAGACAAGTACCCTGCTATTTACTTTCTTCATTTTTCTCCAAAACGCCTTAATCTTGTTGCATTGTCTAGTATTCCTGAATAAACGCTTTCTAGTGTGCATATGATTACGAGCATTTGGTCCCTATACCTTGAGTGCCTACACTCATACACTTCCAAAGCTGCATTCAATATTTGCATTGACTTTAACAATGCTGCTTGCGGTGTAAACTAGACTCGACACAAATTACCTGGTAAATGACTTCTCTAAGTCCCACTGCCAGCACCTTCCTATGATTTTGTGCATAGTAAGCCTGGGCAGGAGAGAAAAAACTTCGGGATCGGGAGCGGAAGTGCGGAGCAAGGAAGCCATGAAGTTCTGTGGTCGAGGAAACCAGTTTCATACATGGGCAAGGGATTGATATCCTTGACTTTTTGGGATTGAGTTCCATATCTGTAAAGGACCGGATGCCTTACGGGTGGGATCACATTCCACTGTGTTAGGATAGAGGTGCCCGAAGTTCAATTATCCACTGTATTGTTAGTATGGGAGTGAGTTCCATTTATTCAACTGTTTGCAAATACAAAAACCCAAGTGTCAATGTAAATAATAATCATATCATTGAAAATCTCTTGGATGTTTTGATATCAATGGAGTAAGATTTCACAAATGAGGTGATGCTAAACGACCAATATGGTGTTGTAATACTTATAATAAGTTCTTGGGCATGAATAGAGCTTTTTGTCCTCAGCAATCTCTCTCCCCCTCTTCCTCTAGCTCTCTCATCAACTGGTGAAGAGATACGTTCATTGGGGACTTTTATTCTCTTCAAATTCCTTTCTTTGAAACTAGGCACAAGTCACAATCCACAAGATGTGTGAAGTTATGAACTGTAAAGTGTATAGGAAATCACGACATTTAGAAAGCTTGTAGATCATAAAAAAAAAGGAGATCCACACTCAATTGTATATGAACCAAAATGTTCTGTTGAAACTGAGACCCGAAGCATAGGATACTCGATTCCATGTTGGCGGAATCGCGGTCCGGCTTACTCATGAAACAATGATATTTGGTATAGGGATCTAGGTCCCATTAATATAGGATAGAGATCACCGATTTCTCCTAGCAAGAACCTTAATATCAAGGAATCGCTGGAGTTGAGATCTCGTATATAGAAGTACCGGAACAAGATCTACATTTGTTAGAAGGCTTCTGGGCCTTGGGTCTTTGATGTCTTCTATACTCTCTTTCTCTCTTCGGCATTTGGGCAATAAATGAGAATTCGCCCATCTGTTGATTCATCCTCGCTGATAGAGTTCTATAATCATGATAATGGTTTCTTCCTTTAGCATATCCTAAAAGTTCTTGAAAGAGGTTATCGGATACTTATTATGTCTAAGAGCCTTATCTCGGTTCATGATTGAGAACAGCTGTTCTAAATTCTTTTCTTTAAAGGGTCTTTCAAGCCTGAGATAGTGTGTTGAGGGGGATTTACTGTCGTTGATCTAGGTCTTTTCTCTTCTTTAATTACTTCCTGGAAGTGTTTAATTCTCCACCAAAAAGGATTTTTTTCCTCAGCTATTGATATGCTATTGGCAGAGTCACTCTGCCTTCTCTAGCTGGCTGTGGCATGGAAATCCTTTGTGTTCCTCTCTCCTTCCTTCAACCTCTTAAATCTGGACCAATTGTACCAGTATTTCTCTTTGATTTGTTAGCCGATGTTGAACTTCAACCTTAGCCACACATTTAGCTTGCTTTCCAATACAGACGGTCCTCTTTCCTCATTTTCCTGTCCAATTCCTCAATTTCCTTCCGTAAACTGTAAACTAGTGATCTTGAACTGAATTTTATCGAAAGACAATCTATTTCACTGATTTAGTTTATATTTTTACAACTGTAGTTTCTTGCATTGCCCGTCATTTGCGCATCTTTCTATGGTCACTGGAGGCCGTTTACAAATTCTTTTGCAATGCCATCAGATTCTCTTTGAGGGCTTTTCATTTTGGCCGGGGAAGGGAAGCCTTTTGGCTCTTCATCCGATTTGTGGGAAGTCTTTGGGTTTATTTTTAAAATTAAAATGAAAAATTCAAGTTATATGTATTACTAGGAATTTTTACTATTATACCAATCCATGAAGTATATTTCCAAATACTGAATATCACGGTAAAATTTAAATACTCTAGAGGTATTTTTATCAATTTTCACACCTATCGGGAGTATTTTGAAATTAATACTGATTTATTGAAACTTATTGCTGAGGGATTCAATTTTCCTTGGAATTAATGTAAAATCTGAAGACTTCATCCAAGAAAGCTGAAAAGCTGAAATTAAGTAAATCTGATAGCACCGTTCTTTTGCTTTCTTACTTGAGAGTTTTGAGAATGGTGTGTCAGGCTAATTGGAGTGGGTTTTTTAGTTTCTCATCATGCATGTTATAATTATGGTGATGAGGGTAGAGTAGATGATTTATCATGACATTAGAATGATGATGGGTTAAAACCAGGTTTATTTGAAAATATTCTTCAGTATTTGGGAAACTACATATTCTTCTGTAAGTAACAGCTTCAGTAAGTCTTATTGGTAACATATTGTCCTCGATCCCATTCTATTTTAAGTTTTTCAAGTTTTATACTTTGTTTAGTTTCTAGTATAATTTGTTGTCTAATCCTAGAAATTGGTCTTCAAATATTACAGTATGCATTGAATATGGAGCAGTATGATATTGCTCAGCAGTTTAGAAACAAGCTGGCAGAGGTAATCGTTATTTAACTTCATTTATTGGATAATTACAAAGCTAGCTGTTGCCTTGAAATGGCATAAAAGAGGTTGACGTGAGCTTATATGTGTTTTTTCTTTGAAGGTTGAAGCTGAGATAGCTAAGCAACAAGAAGTTAAGAGGGGACCCACTTCTTCAAAGAGTGAAGCTCAAGATAAAGCTATAAGTATTTTATGCCTTCGGTGAGTTTGATTTATATTAGGACTGTATCTTACAATGACGAATTCTTGTAATAATTTGGAACATTTCTTGTGGTATACATTTGGTGATGAGAATGTTACTATTAAATGTGTGGTAAACTTCTAACCCCTTGGATGTTTCTCTATATTGTTAGTAGAATAAAACATAACCACAATCAGGGAGGAACCACATACTCTTTTTTATATTAACACCTAAACTTCGGATAGGTTTAATACAAACAACCCTGTTATTAGTTTCCTTATGTACATTCTGAGAGAGCTCCAAAGAGCTCTTATCTTGAGGAAATCCTCTATTGATGAAGGCCGTGCCTTTCCATATTTGCCCAGATATCTTGAGATTGCTAGTTTGGGCACACCTTAAATGTGGTAGTTGTTGCGTTGGAGGCTTTCTGTCTTAAAGGAGTTCTAGGATTTTTTGAGCTTTATATTTGTGCAAGGCAGTTATATGGAGGTTGATTTATCGGCTAATTGGGATGTCTTTCCTTGTTTTGTAATGATAAGCTTTGTGCTTCTTCTGATTGTGTCTGATGATCAAAATTTAAGCATTCTCAGATATTTATGAATGTTGGCTTATAAAAAAAATAGTATGTATGCATGTATGTATGTATGTATGTATATGTATATTATATTCGTATTTACTCAAGATCTTAGAATATGACATCAGAGCTTGACACCAGGAGATGAATAAAGCCATTTCATTTGGTTATGAGAACATCTCAAAATTTCTGGTCGTTCTTTCAAAAAAATTTCCAGCCCTTATATCGTATATGCGAAGCAATTACAGCTTATTGATTAATGATGTGGCTGGCATCTGTTACTCTTCAAACCTGTATTAATAAATGTGCACAAATGAGTTTGATGTGCTCCATATACATCAAATCTATGCTTGCTTTCCACTTTCTTTTATTTCTTTAGCTTGTGAGAATTTGACCATTGGATCTTCTGAGCTGCCATTTTAGTTGGTATAGTGATGGCTTTGTTGGAGGTGACACATGGCTCAAAACCTATAAGTGCGAAAGAATTAATATATGTATTAAAAATTGCTTCGTATTTATAATTTAAATATTACTGTTTTGCTCCTGCAATATTCATTGATATGTTCAATGAGACTGTCTTTGGTTAAAGTGCTTTTGACGTGGATAGTGCCTTCTTTTTCATTGCAGCACAGACCTCCAAAAAGCTATTGAGGATGAGAATTATGCTTTAGCTGCAGAGTTGCGTGATGAAATTTCAAAGCTTGAGGTGAATACGTTGGGTTCATGTTAGCTTTCCCATTTCTGGTCTAGAGAGGTTGTGTTATCCTTTGATTAGCTGTGTGGTATGATACTTTCAATGTTTTCTTGTGTTTTGGAATACTCATGGAGCTTTCATGGATTTTGTTAATAAACTGTTTTAATCATAGGCTGAGTCTCTAGCTGCGTCAGCAAAAGCTCTGGTATATACAAATGCACAGTATGCTTTTTGGCTGGGACAGAAAGTAAGGCACAAAGTGTTTGGTACGGAGTAATTCCCTTGTCGTTACTCTTTCCTCTTCCATTTTGGAGAAAGTTTTATGCCTTGCATGCAACATATTTCACCTAAGTAATTATTGGATGTATTTTTGTTTCTATGCCTGTGTGTTTCTTTTCTGTAGTTTGTAATTAGTATCAGGTACCATGTTACCTAATAGGACCTAATATGATTCTGAAGAAACATGGTCCTGCAGTGTAAGTCTTTTGTTTTCAGACATATGATTGGTTAGGTCTTATGGTCAGTGTCTTGTTTGCAATTTGACTAAACTTGGTGATGACTTTTTAGGTTATCGAGCTGTGATCTGTGGAATGGATCCTTTGTGTTGTGAATCAAGTTCATGGATGGAGGTTGCACATGTTGACAAGTTGTCTCGAGGTTCTAATCAACCGTTTTATCAGGTGACCTTTATCAAGTTTCAGAAGTTTCGAAGTTCAGAGAGCCAACAAAGTTCATATGTTTACCCTTTAGTGTCCATTATATAAGCAACAATTGTTTTTAGTAATATTAATGGAAGTATATATGCAAAAAGTGGTTTGGTACTGAAGTTTTCATACTTGCAAGAATGATAGACATGGACCTTTTTTACCAGATAATTTCATGCATATAAGATATGTATCTTGATGCCAAAAAAAACAATAGAGAGAGAGAGAGAGAGAGAGAGAGAGAGAGAGAGAGAGAGAGAGTGTGCGTGTACTACTAAATAAGTAACTATACAAGTACTAGTAAATTATTCGTTTCTTACTAATTATACTACTTACGTACGTACGGTCCGTTGGTTGTATTCGTT
>NW_006499541.1:189488-215206 GCF_000471905.2 Amborella trichopoda | reverse complement strand
GAGAGAGAGAGAGAGAGATGTGCTGCTTCAAATAAGTACATCAAGCTGAAATTATGTTTCTCAATTATCATTACGCAGGTCCTGGTTGATGTTCATGCAGATCCCAACCTCCTGGTTGCATATGGTACGATATGCAAATATTGACTTGATTTCTTTTACTTATAGACCCTGAATTTCTTTTCTGATCTTTGTGCTACACCATCTCTTAGAGCTTAGCCTGCAAAGCTTACGAATTCATACTTGTGGGTACCTGGTTTATCACTCTTGCCCAAACTTGGGTGGGTTTATGGCTGAGCATGGTTCAAGAACTTGGTGAACATGGGAACGGCTGGACCAAAGCCAATAAATTGGCCCATTAATGATTGGCCATTGAGCTCGTATTTACTTTTATAGAAATGAGTGAGTTCCCTAACTTGGCCTGAATTAGAGCCATCTGGACGAGCCGCTTACTTAGGAGTCCTCAAAAGGAACTTTAAAGTGCTATGGTAGTGTTCACCAGTTCCCAAGACAATTGTCATGTGGCAGATTACTACTAAGACTGATGCGATGGTGTTCCCAAATTTCTTTCAATTTTGGTGATGCGTCGACAATGTTTAACTTAAATTGGAAATTACAATAACTCAGTCTTCACATTTTCATTTCATTCGTGGTACTCTTTTTTATATAGATTTTATATATAAGTTTTTTGGGTAAATAAATTTTATATATAAATTTCATTAATAAGATTTAGTTTTTATCTTTTGCGAAGCCATTAACGAACAAACTCGTGTGCAATCTAGTTTATCATTACAACAGTTTCACTAAAAATATTGTTTGGGGTTGACATTTACTAACAATTCTGGCTATATGGCAGTCGCTGAGGAGAATTTGCTTGCTATGGATGAACCTGACTTGGTGAGTGGAAGCCATGAGAGCTCAAAGCATTATCCACACAGATACACATGAAACGATTTTTTTTTTCTGTAGTTTTGTGCTCTCTTTATCTCTGTTTGATTAATCTTTTCACTTTGCAGGACTGGTTTGATCACCCATATGTTTCATTCCTATTTTACGGTATGGACACAGCTGGAGATTTCGTCCCTATAAAACAATTGCGGGAAAAGTATAACAGGCCTCGACATGAAGTTCCAGTAGAAAGAAATGATGAAGACGATGGTGAACCAGACTCCTTGCCATGACTATATATATATATATATATATAGAAGACGAGATTCCTAGCCATAATGGTCACTCTCATACCTCTTTTAAGCGAAAGTATACAATAAAGTTGTTTAGTACAAGGTAACATTCACCCCAGCTATCAGATGTGCAATCAAGCGGCTGCAGTTGTGGCGTGGGCTGTGCTCAAAGTACGAGGAAAAATTTTATTAAACTTTTTGCAGAGAACTGACATATCTCTAGCTACCCTATTCACATGCGGCATTTTGACATTTTGTACCAAAGCTGAAGGGTTTTATTGTATTCTACCCCTTTTTTTCAGTCAGGTTTCTCTTTCATGCTTCTTATTGTATGCTGCTGTATAGAATATAGATGCATGCATGTAAATCAGCAGCGTCTCTAGTGACAATAGAAATTGGAGAAAAAATTGAACTACTATTTGTATAAAATGCATGGAAATTCTAATGGTTCAAGAATTTCTTGTGGGCTATGACTGTCTAAGAAAATGTGACTTCATCCATCTTTACTATTTTTTTAAGCAGGAAATTGATGGAGGTGTTGAGAGTTCTTCCATGACTTGAGGTTGGGAAAATTTTCTAGTTTGCTCTTTGATTATTGCGTTGTTTTAAATTGTCCAAAATATCACCTCTCTCTCTAACATGTTGGGATGCACACGTGAAGTTGGCATGCATATTTCTTGAAATGGAAAAAGGAAAGAATTCTTTACTCATTCCAATGCACAGTAGGGAATTGAAATGAAGGTAATGTAACCCATATGTGACAGAATTAAGGAGTGTGCGATGGTGCATATTTGTCTAGAAACAGGATGCTAACAGGTCCTCGGACTATTCGATGTCAACGATTATTCAGGAATGTTGTTCCTCAGCTTAAAGTCTCTTGAAAATTTTTGTTGGCACACGGAGACATGCTCGTATCAACTCATGAGCATGGGCCATGACTGGTTTGATTATGACATGGATTTCTGCAGAGGCATGGACACGTCTTGGAAATATGTGAACTAAGCATTCTTTTTAAGAGAGAGAAAGAGACCTAATTTGATGATGAGAAATAGCAGTACTTTGTTCCGAACATTGTTCGCAAAACTAGCTTGTTTGAATGGGAACCGGCCGGTTGGCTCGGAACCGTGATCGTTTTGAGTCCGGTTAGGCGCTGTTTTATAGTACCAGTAGTCTAATGAGCACCTCAGAGAAATTTTGGGTTCAAAATCAGCCGGTTAGGCCTCAAATTGGTGAATTTTATTAAAAACCGGCCGGTTTCGATTAGTCTGACTGGTTTTCTATTAAAACGGTTTTTTTTAGCAAAACGAAATAACGGCGTTTTTTGAAATAGAGCCCATTGTTTGCAGCATGACATGTGAATCAATTTTTTTGCTTTTTTTATTCAATTTCCATGCCAGTTTTGGGCGTTTTTGGTGCTTTAGTGTTGTAAACCAGTATTGATTGTCTATAAAACAACAAATTTTGAATCAAAGATAAAAAAAAAAAAACAATAGTTGTGGATTGAAATGGCGGATTTTCTAACCTTTTGAAATTTTTGCCATTTCATCAATTTCTTCTCCAATAGGTAATGATTATTGATGAAATTTGAGAGTTTTGAATCATAATTGAATTGGTTACCATATCCCTGTTTCAATTTGTTTAAAAAACAAGATATAGGGGGTTGATTTTGGCCCGAAAATTTGCTCGAACAACATGTGTTTGAGCTGCTCGAAGAACCCTAATTCGATCTGTCATTTGTTAATTTCATCTTCAATACGCGATGATTATTGATGAAAGTTGAGGATTTTGAATCATAATCGAATTGGTTATCATATCCGTATTTCAATTTTTTAAAAAAAACAAGATATTTGAGGTTGATTTTGGCCTCAAAACAAGATATTTTGAGGTTGGTTTTGGCCTCAAAAAACAAGAACTTGTGTTCGATCCAAAAAATAGATTTTGGATCAATTTACTAGTCTTTTTTTTATCAAATTGCTTTATGGATTTTGATCATCAAGGCTTCATCTGTCATATAAAATAGGTACTTTGATTTATAATTGAGTAAAGGTTTTTACATGAATTTATTTCTTGCTTGATGTCATGAAAATTTCATAGGTCTAAATTTTTTGCGATTTTAAAATTAAATAAAAAAATACCAAGATGGAAGCCTTTACAAAGCTTTTGTATTGATTTGTTCGATTTTCCGAACATTGAGCGTCGTTTTTGCTTGAAATGTTGCTCAATTTTAGGGGTTTTTGAGAAACCACTTTTTCAAAAAAAAATTAATTTTACTTAATATTATTAAGGTAATAAAATTATTTTTTATGATGAATATGGGAAGTGTGTTTCTATTTTGCTTACTAAAATTACATTTTTTTGATAAAATTATGTTTTTATGATAAACACATGTTTTTTGATGAATATGACAAAAAAATCGATTCTTTTTTCTTAAAATGTTATATATATTTTTTCTAACAAACAAAAAAAAAAGTACATGATAATGTCGGTCTTACTTTTTGCTTCATTTTTTTTTGTTCGATTTTTTCTCTTTTTTTATTTTTTAAAGTGCATGATATAGTTATATTTGTAATAATGTAAATGGGAATGTAATTGTAATTGCTGTAATAATGGAATGGGGATTGTAATTGAGTAATGGAAATGGGATTATAATTACGTTGGTAGAAGCATTCACAATTTCAAACTTTTTTATTATAGAAAAAATTTGATCTTGCTTTTAAATAACTGTCTTGGATTCTGATATTTACTTAGGATCCATAATGCTCAGTTCCTTTTTATCATTTTCTTATTTTGCCTTAAGGACTGCTCATATAGCTTACTTTGCTGCTCAATTGATGAATGTAATCATGAACGGTTAATATGATTACTTCAAAACTATTGTTGGATCAGAAAAACAAAGAAAATACGTCGGAAAAATACAAGAGTACCTTAACCCCCTTACCACTCTGATTACTACTAGCCATTGTTAGTTGGACTTTGTAACTCTATCAATTAAATTAATATCAAATTATAAATTGTCTTGCATATCTCCAAAGTACTGATATATTAATTTTTGTAAAAAGTTGTTTCAAATTTTTTTTTTATAAGATAATATACACTTAATCTTAGTTTTTTTATTTTTTAATTTTTTTTGGGGGTTTTTGACCCTTTTTTTTTTTTTCAAAACAAATTCACCGGACCGGTGAGTCCGGTTCCGGTTCTAACCGCTCCTAGCCTTATGTCCGGTCAACCGTCCAGGTTCGATTTTGCGAACACTGGTTCCGAACGAACAAAGAAACCGAGTTAATTATTGGAAGGAAACATCTAAAGCTCCTAACAATGTCAGACAAAGTGGTTCTAAAAGAAATGCAGAAACATAAATTTAGGAAGCATTGGAAGCAAATATCAAAAGAAGTTATAAGAACAAATTCGAATGCTTTGGGATGCTTCTATTCGAACTGTAATTTGGTTCATTCGGCAAAGAAGAAATCAGAAGGCATAAACTAAGGAACATGACAAGAAAAAAAAAAAAACATCCTAAAAGAAAAGATATCCATATTTAAGAAAAGAAATCATATATAAAAGATATAGGGAAGATAAGAGAAACAAATTCCAATTGATTTTGAGTGAGATAGAGCGAATGTAGTGAGGTCATAAGAGTGATCAAGAGAATATTTAAAACCAAAAGATTTCATGCTCCGGCGGGAGCATGCTATCCATCTACTCCCTCGGGTAAAATCTAATGTAGTAGTTTTCCGATGCCAAATTTTGGGGATATTAGCTGACCCTAAAGAGTTGGGATAAGACTCTGATGATGAAAATTTGAAGATCTAACATCATCAACCCATAGTCTAACCTTAAAAGAAAAAAAATTCAAATCACACTCTCTATGCACTTGAGAAAAAATATAAAAAGTCTCAAGATTAAACAGAGACCGTCCAATTTCAAAAGGTGGGGCTCCCGTGCTTGCCGTACAAACCACTTCTAATGTAGAAAAATAAACTTGATGGTGACAAATAGTAGTCCCATGCTTAAAAAAACTACATTCAGTTTGATGCTTATCGATCAATACTCTATTAAAGAAAAAACCAAGGTTTTGCTTCGAATCTTAGGGATTTTGGTTCTTGACTTCGTTGAATCGTGCAAAGAACCTGTATTAAAAGGAAGGAAAAGTGATGGAGGAAAAAGACGTACAAGGATCCTTGCAAGAATTCTTTGGAAGGGCAGGCCAAATTAAATGGGAAACCCCTGTTCCACAAGTCTAGACACTACTCAATCACCAACCTTTGAGAGTTCCACTCAAGATGTCAAGTAATATAATAAAGGAACTTGAATTCTTCTCAAACTCTTAAAATCAAACAAAAAAAATAAAACAAAGCCATCTTTGAGAAAACAAGAGCTTAGTTCTTAACAAATCTCCTTAAACTGAAAGTTAAAAACCAAACAACTAGCTACCTATGAAACATGGACACGCATGCCTGTAGTCTTTTGCGTGCATAGATGCAATGCAGATACATGTATAGATACAATACTAATATGACACTATATTTGATACTTTACAAACTTAAGACACATTTTCTTCTCGACATATGTCTATAAAAAGTACTTAATCCTACTCTCTTGAAAGATCCACAAACACGTGATACACAATATAAAAGTACTAAAAATCACATTTTTGATACTTGTATCTGTGTCAAATAGTACCGCTTATTCTTAATGACATAGACATGTTTTATGAACCTTTCTTTAGAGCCTGCACCTCCACAAGGACCCTCCTCCAAATCCATGCCCAGCTATTGGTCACAGGCCTCCATAAAAAGGCCCAAATAGCTACTAAACTTGTCAACGTTTATTCTAAATTTGGTGACGTCGAGCCTGCTACATTAGTCTTTAGAAGGGTCACTGACCCAGATGCTTTTCTCTATGGAGTTATGATGAAAAGCTATGTATGGAATGGGTTCTTTGAGGAACCCATTATGCTTTACCATGACATGCTTCTTTTGAGCTTTTGCCTGGTAATTTCACATACCCACCTGTACTTAGAGCTTGCTCTGGTCTAAACCATCTGATTATGGGCAAGAAGATCCATGGTATCATAATTCAAAATGGGTTTGAATCAGATAATATAATTCAGACTTCTCTGGTGCATATGTACACAACTTGCAGTTGTTTGGATGATGCTCGTAAAGTTTTCGATAGAATTTTGGAGAGAGATGTGGTTTCATGGAGCTCTATGGTTTCTGGTTATGCACACAATGGGAGGACTATCCAAGCTATTGAGACTTTTTCAGAGATGAGTTTGAGAGGTGTGGAGATCGATTCTGTGACCTTGCTTGGGGTGACTCAAGCTTTCTCTAATGTGGGGTCTTTAAAACAGGGGAAGCTGATACATGGTTATTTACTGAGGAGGGGGATTTCAATTGATTGGTCGGTTGAGAATTCACTAATTTCCTTATATATCAACTGTGGTTGCTTAGATAGTGCGCATAAGTTGTTTTCAGTGATGCCGGAAAAAAGTGTTGTTCTATGGAATAAGATGGTTACTATCTATGCTCAAAATGGTTTATATGAGGAGGCATTGAGACTTTTCAGTCAAATGATGAGACAAGGATTTGGGCCTGATTCTTTTACCTTTGCTGTTTCTTTCTCATCTTGTGCAAATCTAGGAAACTTTGTGCTTGGGAGTCAAGCCTATTGTGTTGTAATAAAAACTGGCTTTGAATCTAATGAATTTGTTCATAACTCCCTCATAGATATGCACTGTAAATGTGGGTTTGTGTGTGATGCATGGAAGATCTTCGAGAACATAGAAGACAAAGGTCTTGTGGCTTGGAATTCGATGATCTGTGGGTATGGACAAAATGGTAATTCTGTTGAAGCGATAACCCTTTTCGATAGGATGCTTAGAGAATACCCTGAGCCTAATAGGGTGACCTTTCTCAGTGCAATTCAGGCTTGTTCCCATCTGGGTTTTCTAGAGAAAGGAAGATGGATCCACCAAAAGTCCATTACCCATGGTTTTGATAATGATTCTTATGTTTCTACATCTCTCATTGACATGTATGCAAAGTGTGGAGACATTGAAATGGCTCGAAAAGTGTTTGAAAACATGAGAGAGAAGAATGTAGTCTCATGGAGTGCCATGATTGCAGGTTATGGCATGCATGGCTATCTGGCAAAGGCGATTTCACTGTTCAAAAAAATGGAAGGTTCGTGTGTGAAGCCAAACACTGTTACTTTCGTGAGCATGCTTTCAGCTTCTAGCCATAGTGGAAGTGTTGAGACAGGCTGGTTCTATTTCGTATCCATGAAAAGAGATTACCAAATTATTCCAATACTAGAACACTATGCTTGCATGGTTGACCTTCTAAGTCGCGCAGGCCAACTTGATGATGCATATGAGTTCATAGCATCGTGCCCTGTGAAACCCAATGCTAGTATGTGGGGTGCTTTGCTTGGTGGCTGTAAAATCTATCAAAGGATGGACCTTATCAAAGATATTCAGAAGCATATTTTAGAGCTAGAACCAGAGAATGATGGATACTATGTCTTGCTATCAAATATTTATGCTGATAGTGGGAGATGGGAAGACTTTGGAAGGTTAAGAACAATGATGAAAGATATGGGAATAAAGAAGGCACCTGGATATAGCCTAGTTGAAATGAATGGAAAGGCTCATAAATTTGTTGCCGGGGATACTTCGCATCCAAAACTGGAGGAGGTTATGAGGTTTCTGGAGTCCATGGAAAGTTTGGAAGAAGAAGAGAGAGGTTACCCACCACTCCAAGCGTCCTTGAGGCTCAATATAGAGGAAGAAAGGAAGGAAATTGTTCTTAGAAGCCACAGTGAGAAGCTAGCTATGGCTTTTGGGATCATCAGCACGAACCCAGGGGTGACAATTCGTATCACGAAAAATCTGCGTATTTGCTCTAACTGCCACAGTTTCACAAAGTTTGTTGCTAAGGTCACAGGCAGAGAGATTATCATGAGAGATTTGAACCGTTTCCACCATTTCAAGGATGGTTCTTGTTCATGTGGAGAATATTGGTGATCGTACATGCATAAATGCATTCGTACATAAATATACATTTACATGCACACAGATACATGCATCCATAGAAGCCAGATTGATATTAACATTAATTTTTCATTTCCTTTTTTATGTTCTAATGAGTAATTAAAGCATTCCATATTGTGTGTGTATGACATGCATAGGTGTATTTGTCATTTATCGTTTGTTCACTTTTCACAAGTAATAGAATCATTGATACAGTATTGGGGGAGACTCATGCTCCATGAATGAGTGAACGCATTTTATCTAATTTGTCAAGCTATATCCTGGTATTTTCTTTAAGCCTCTCTCTCTTGCACTTGTCCTCAACCTTTCTGCACTTCTCCATTGGCCTGCATCAGCATAAATGTTTGACAAAAGAGTATAAGTACCTGAGTTTTCAGGTTCCAAACTTAAGAGCTGACTTGCTACAACCTCCCCCATCTTCACATTTCCATGAATTCTACAAGCCCCAAGTAATGCACCCAAAGTACTTGTACTCTTTTGCAACAAAGGCACACTCCTTATGAAACTATAAGCCTCTTCAAGATGGCCTGCTCGTCCCAATAGATCGACCATGCATCCATAGTGTTCTTCACATGGGGTCATGGAGTACTCATCAATCATGGAATAGAAGATCTTCCATCCTTCTTCTACTAAGCCCACATGACTGCAAGCAGATAGAATGGAGGTGAATGTAACTTCATCTGGTCTAATTCTTCTCTCTCTCATCATGTTTAAAAGCTCTAGTGCTTTCAAGCAATTTCCATGTGATTTATATGCTCCTATCATTGAATTCCAAGAGGCCAGGTCGCTTTCTTCCATGTTCTTGAATAGAGCTTCTGAAGCCTCAAGCTTCCCACATTTTGCATATGTAAAGACGAGAGAATTAATGATGCTGGATTCTCTCTCCAACCCAAGCTTATACACACAACCATGGACTTCTTTTACTTTTCTTGAGGATCCTAGCTGAGACAAAGCCTGAAGAAGGGCAATAATGGTCACTGAATCAGGCTTCTCTCCCCTTAGTAGTTGCATCATTTGAAACACTGCTATGGCTTTATCAGCATGGCCAAAATTCACGTAACCCATCATCATCGACACCCATGAAACCAAATCTTTTTCTCTCATCCCATCAAGAAATTTCCTAGCAAGATCAAGGCACCCGCATTTCGCATACATGTCCACCATCTGATTACACACTTCCAAATCTGAACCAAACCCATACTTTACTACGCACCCATGTAGTTGCCTCCCCCTTTGGATATCTGTTAGATTAGCACAGGCTGAGAGCAAATTCAGCATTGTAGCAGTGTTAAATCTCATGCCAGTTTCTCTAACTAGAGATAAGACACCAAAGGCCTGCTCAGTCAACCCACTATGAAGATAAGCACCAATCATCACATTGCAAGATACCACATCCTTGAACTTAACCGTATCAAAGACCTCTTTGGCCTTCTCTATCTTCCTGCACTTACCATACATTTCTATCAGAGCAGTGGCTGCAATTAAATCAAGATCAATTTCTCTTCTGATTATATATCCATGAATACTCGCTCCTAAGCTCAAGCACATCAGATCGGCACAACCCAAGAGAGCATTTGCCAAAGAAATCAGGTCTGGCTTGAGATTCCTCTCTATCATCATGAAATGGAAGAAATTCAAAGCTCTTAAGGGATTTCCGTACTGAACATAGCCTGAAATAATCACATTCCAAGAGCCGACATTTCGCTTCCCAACCCCACTAAAAATGGCCCCCGTTATTTCGAGAGCACCACACTTCACATAACCATCTATTAGAGATGTCTCAAAAATTTCATCACCATGACCAACTCCCCTTCTAAGAGCAAAACAATGGATGGATTTGACCTCGAAAAGAGCTCCAATTTTTGTTGCTGCCCTAATCAAACTTACCAGTGTGACCCGATTAGGACTGAAACCTTCATTTTGCATCAAACCCAAAATTCTAAAAGAATTATATGAATCATCAGTCATTGTCGCCTCCGCATAACCGGTAATTATGGCAGTATATGCAACTAAATCTCTTTCAGACATCTCATCAAACACCATTTGAGCATTTTGATAGAACCACATATCGAATATAAACCGATAAGGGATGAGGCCACAAATCTATCGGCACTTAGTCCTAGTTTCAAAGCATCTCCATGAATTCCTTGCCCAATCTTTGAGCTCTCAAGTTCAGTGCAACTCTTGAAAGCAAATGTAAAAGTAGAACTGTTATAACCAATCCCTTCTCTCTTCAAGCACGAATATAGCCTTAGAACTTCACTGAAATAACCAGTTCTAAAATACCCAATTGAGATTGAAGTCCACAGAGAGAGATTCCTATTGATAATCCTATGGAATACGGCTCTTGAATCTGTTAAGCTACCAAATTCGGCGTATGAATTTAGAAGCTTAGATCCCAAATATATGCTATTTTGAAGACCATGGGTGATAATGGAAGCATGTAGCTTTCTCAGAGATTGAATGTTAATGCAATTTTCCAGTAATGGAAGGAATGTATGCATGGTAAGAATGGAAACTGGCGTTTCTATGAAAAATTGAACAATACCCAATAGGAGAAATGACAAAAAATGGCGGAAAAAATGACAAATATAATTATGCATTCCTGGTTCGATTCAAACCTAAGAATCAGTGATGCTTACAGTCGATTTTTTTTTTATAAAGTGATTTTTTTTGCAATAAACGGTATATATGTTATCACATTGAATGGAAGTATAAGCCTGATAAGAAAAGAATTTAAATTCATAAGGAAAAAATGATCCATATGGGTCTGAAATCTGAATTTAACTTAAAAAAAGGGTTCTGAGGTTAAGTTTACATTAAAAACAAAAAAGAAAAACAAGAAACAAAAAAAGGGCTCTGAATGGTTTATTAAGCCTTTAAGAAACGCAACGGTCTCAAAAACTGCTTTTTCAAAGTTCACCAAAATAACGTTTTTTTCAAAAAAGGAAAATTTTACAGAAAATTTTTATTTTATTTTCAAAATTTAAAAATAATCCTCAATATTTCATATGTTATGCTCAATCATGTCTTTCAAGAGTGTATTGTGCATTTAAGTTTTGACATTTTTCATACACTAGATTAAGCTCAATGGGCGTGAAAATCCCATCATTCATGAAAAATAAATAAATTTATTAAAATACCCAATACCCCTTAATCTGGCAGTGTAGATTTTATGGGGAGAATTGTTAAAAGCCCCCTAAAATGTACTCTATAAACACTCTACCCCCACAGCAAACTTGTTTTACTTTGTTTTATAAACTTTTATAACTAAAACCCCCCTAACTAAAAAAGTTGTAATTTTTTGACGAAACTACCCCTTCTCATACGTTCAATGTATCGAACGACGGACCCCAATAATACATTCGCCGGACTGCGGTACTTATTTGCCAAACTCATCACATATGCCGGTCTGATTTACTGCAATACCGGATTGCTTATTTAGACATCGATACGCCGGACCGTAGACAACTAACGCCAGACCTTAGATTACAAAGCGTCGGACCCAGACAATGATTTGCCAGACTTCCTACTCCAGTTAACAAACCACCGAAGTGCAGCTCTACAACGCCGGAGTTCTTCTTTAACAGTGCCAAAAATCGGCAGATTGCCACGGTTAGAGTGCCGGAGTGGCGATGAATCCAGGAAAAATATCACCGGACTACTGCATGATTGTGCCGGTGCGCCATGAATCCAAGAAGCCAATCCTCGGACCCTTGCGGCATCTGGCCGGAGTGCCCACGCTTTTTCGGACTGCCGTGTGACTCTACCGGAGTGCCATGACTCCAGGAAACGAATCGCTGGACTGCTACGGTTACAGTGCCGAAGTGCTGATGAAGCCAGTAACGAGATGGCCAGACTGCCGCATAAATGTGCCGGGGTACCATGACACCAGGAAGCAAATCGTCGCACTGCAATGGTCAGTGTGTCGGAGTGCCCATAAGCCCAGGAAGCAATTACTCGAACCCTTGCGGTGACAGTGCCGGAGTGCCGACAAACTTCCGGACTAACCCAGGGGTTTAGGGTAAGGGTAAAAAAAAAAAAGTAAATTAAAAAGGAGAGGTAATTTTGTCCTAATTTTTATGTTTTTAGGTTTGGGGGGTTTTAGTTATAAAAGTTGGTTTTTTATAATAAGAAGTGAGAAAAGTTTGGGGTGGGGGTAAAGTGTCTTTAGAGTACATTCTAGGGGTTTTTAGCAATTTTCCTTATTTTTTATATTTTTATAAGAGGGTGATGGTGCCCCAAGTTTTAACCTAATTCAATGTTATATAAAAAGCAATAAAATTAGGTTTATATAATATCTACCATGAAGATCATGAATGCGTAAAAAATATATATATATATATTAAAAAAATAATATTTTTTTGAAAATTTTTTTAAGAGAAATTACAAAAAACCCTCAAGATCACACTTGCTATGCAACTTACACCCAACCTAACTATTTCTCTCATTTTGTTCCCCAAAACAAACTTTCTATTCAAATAAAACCCAAAGAAAAAAGTTCATGTTTTTGGACAGAAATGCCCTTCCCATACACAAAAATCATTTTTGGACAGATTTCGCGTTAACTTTTGGACCCAGTAGCACATTGTCGGAGCGCAACATCACATTGGCAAAGCGCACAAGTGTTGAACCTCCCTAAGACAACTACTGGATCGAAACTGACTACTGTCGGATCGCACTTTATATAGTGCGGGATAGAGGAGAGAGTGCGGGATAGAGGAGAGAGGCGTAGGCAAGGTAAAAATAAGGGAAGGTAGTTTAGGTATTTTTTAATTTTTTATTTGATTGGGGGTATTTGCATAGAAAGTACATTTTGGGGAAAAGAGTGAGAGCAAAAGTTAGGTTGCGAGTAAGTTGCATAGAAAGTGTACTCTTGGGGTTTTTTATAATTTTTCTAAATTTTAGACTGTTGATTTTATTTTATTTTGAAGATACCAACAACTCCAACATTCATTTTTAAGATCGATGTGTGATACCTCGGGAACACAAATACAGTTACGCGTCCTCTTACCAACTACTATTCCATAAAATTTAAATATATTATACAGTCCCACAAAAGTCTAAAATATGAAATGTGTATTCATTTAAGAAAGGTGTGGCTTGTATAAGGCTGAAGCCCAAGCCAATCAAAGTAAGGTGCATAAACATGTTTTTAGTATAAGAAATCTTTGTAATGGTCTAAATATATATTTTTATCTTTAATTATAAAATTTAATGATTAAAAAATAGTATAGATTAAGCAATTTTATGAACACTTAAAAATCTTGAGAAAATTTTTTCAATTTGAAAATTTTAAAAGTAATTGCTAGATGATTATTTTTAAAAGAAGCATTTGAACAAGATTTTAAAAGTGAATCTATGACCTATATGCCCTTTTAGATTTTCGACCCGGTTCAGCTGATCTGTGATCCAGTCTTCTGAACTGGTTATCATTAAAAATATGAAAAAATAAAACTACCCGGTTCCCGATGTTTTGCAGGAAGCGGTTTGTCCTCTGATGTTTTCTGATTCGGATTGGTCGGTTCCGATATGGATCAGCATTTTCTTAAAATATTGATTTTGAATTGAGTTTTCTAGCACTTGTATCTCATCATTGGAAAACTGAACGGTCCGTGTTCACATTTTTCAATTGCATAGAGCGTACAATTTGGGAAAAACGAATTATCGAGGTTAGTCCATGGATTGAATAGGTCACATCCTCAAAATTTGGGATGCCAAAAGATATCCTACTCGCTTAAGAGCATATTTTTCATTTACTCTCTTGGATAAAACCCCACCTAGGATTAAGTTTATGGCCTTAAATTTTGGGATAAAACCTTTTAACACATAGATTAAGCTAAATAAATTTTTTTTTTCTAATTGCACCCTTTAAGCATTTGAAAAAAAATAATATCTCAAGTTTGAATTGAAACTGTATAATTTTTGGAGGATGACCTCAAGTGTTAAAAAACTCAAATTTCAAATTTTTTTTTTTTTTTTTTTGAGAATAATCATTTAGCAATTCTCAAAGGACGGTTTCTAAAATTTCAGATTGAAAAATCCTCTTTAAGTAGGTCATCTGGCCGACGGAGTAGTAGTAAAGCGCCTTAAGGAGCATAGTATATGCGCTTATTTGGGGTTACAAAGTTATTTGTTGGCTGGATTTTAAGTGAGAGTAAATGGGCATTGTACTTCTATGGAAGTATAACATCTTTCGGCATATAGTAACATAGAGCGAACTCACTAAGCGGCTAGCGCTGGATTTGTAAGGCTACATCCTAGGCGCAATTTTTATGAAAGGTAGTGGCCCTCTCCCGGATAATACACCCAAACAAAAAAAAAAAAAACAAAAAAAACAAACAAAAAAAAAACAAAAACAAAAACAAAAACAAAAACAAAAGCAAAAACAAACATGGGTCCACTCTCTTCACTCACCTCCTATTATTGTTTTATTCCAAGTAACTCGAATGGATAGTGATTCTACATCTTTCTTAAAAAGAAATGCAACATGAATGTTGAGACATAAGATTAATGTTGTCAAATTTGCTTCGTTTCGCCCAAAGCCTTCGGATTTTAGGCCTACATCGAAGCAAAGCGAAGCCTAGAGCTGTTTTTTCGGTCAGATTCGGGTCTGCTTCAGGCAGATTCATCTGAAGCTTTGCCCTCTTTGGCCTAAGCAAACAAATATCTAAATTAAAAAAAAAATTAATTTTAAATTTTCATTATTTTTATATATTTGTATATACAAATATGTAATTTATTTATATTAAATTTAAAAAAAATCTGAAGTCTTCTGCGAATCGGCTGAAACACCGAATTGTTTCTTTTTTCTCACCAAACCAAACAAGATTTTGAAGCAAATCTAACAACATTACATAGAATGCTCATTCATTACTTAAGAAAAAGCCTTTATGTATATGTATGCAATAATACAGGGTTTTCATATAATAATACACTTTCATTATATTTTATATATCTTATATGTATGTAGAGATCCGTAGCCACTCGATTCTATACTTTAATTATGACATGATAGAAACAGGTATGGCCTCGTGACATTGTTATTGTTCACTCCTAGCCATCCATCTAAGCAAGATTGAGCCACTGTAAGATGAGTATCGTATGCATCTCCGCATATATAATTTACATGTGTTTGATATCATCCATTCATCTACTCTCTGTCGGACGCTGTGAATGACCCAACACATAAAACACAATCTACAACAAAAAAAAGTATTAAATGACTTCCACAAGATCTCACTACTACTCTTAAAACCGCAAAAAAAGAGTAGTCACTGACTTGTAGGTGTCACAGTGTTGCTGAAAATGTTAAGGACCAACAAGCTCCACAGGTTAAATTTATTCAATAATTTCTGACTTTCACCTGGAAAGAAGTACCCCAATAATTGTAGGGGAGGCTAATAAAGCTCATGGCACATGCCCTTAAACCAAAAGCCACAATGCAATTCCTAGCATCAGCTCCATAGAGACACATTGATTTCTTAGTTTAAGCCCACCCACAAGTCTCAATCTCACTCATTTTCATCTCCAAGAAGAGGCATAAACTAACTTACCCCTTTGATTTGAGCCATCCATGACTAAATCAAGGTCTCTAATCCCTAGTGTTTTTTAGCCTTACCACAATTTGAGGTGTACTCTTTCCATTACCAAAGAAATTATACTAATCCCTCTTGTTTTGAGCCCACCCCAGGTTGCATTTTGTTGAGGCTGGAGTACAATGGAGAGCACAAAGAGGCCTCATGTGGCCATGCTTCCAAGCTCGGGCATGGGCCATATAGGCCCATTCGCTCACTTCGTCGAGCTCCTTGCGATAAACCATGGCTTCACTGTCACCTTCATTGTGCCTATCCAATTGTCTCAGTGCCTGAATCCTATAGCCTCAAGGCTCTCTTCTCCAAGGGCCTCGACATCCGCCCTCTCTGCTACTCCCTCCCCCCCCCCATCCCACAAACAATTCAGACCCTTTCTTGAAACAATGGGAACTCATCCGTGGCTCACTCGATGTGCTTGAGCCACTTATAGCAAACCTCACTGACCTCTCGGCTATCATAACTGATATAACCCTTGCAAGTGACACTAGTTTCACTCTCACTGACCACTTGGGCCTTCCGAATTACATCATGTTCATTTCTTCGGCCTCTATGCTCGCCTTTTTAGCGCATTTCGCATCCATTTTGACAAAACCTCACCGCATCCAATTTGACAAAACCTCACCAAAGAAAGTGTCCATATACCAGGCCTAGCTCCTTTGCCTGCTTCTTCTATCCCTTCAGCACTAAGAGACCCAAACCATGCATTCACCATTACATGCATTCACCAATATCTTTCGAACCAATTCGCTAGCTCTCCCTAAGGCCTCGGGCATACTCTTGATCATATTTTGAGCCCTCGATCCCGACGGTCTTAACGCCCTTGCCTTACAACCCAATATGCCATCTATCTTCCAATAAGCCCCTTGGTCCCTGAGCGATTGAGGCTCCTGGTTTGACAATCAACCAATTGGGTCAGTCCGATATGTGAGCTTTGGAAGCCAAACTGTGATCTGGAAAGAACAAATCGAAGAATTAAAGTTGCATGCTCCTCCAAGATCACAAAAGATTGTCAAACAAGTAAAAGTAATGAATGAAGAAAACCCAGGTACCGTACTACATGGTTTTGAGGTATGAAATCTATCCCACGTTACATGGTAAGGCCATATAGGAAAAAATGATTAAATAACTTTTTATTTTATGTTTAATATGCTTTGGTTATATTTTGGCTAATTATTTTATGAATATGTATGGAGTGTATGGACATTAAGTGATAGGTGTTAACAAATTTGAAAGAACTAATTTTTAAATACGCTATGTTTTAGTGCCTCCTTGTGCTAGAGTATGAACTACTTAAGGCAGTAATACATATAAAGATGTGATTTGATCATAGGCTTTGAGCCCTAATAATGAAATACGAGATATGTGTATAGCTCATTCAAATATGTAAGCACGAAGGGAGTGTTCTAATGGAACTCGGTCTAAGTGATCATTCTCCCAATAATGTCTATAATATGATGTGTTGCATATAATGATGATCTATTGATAAAGTCTCCATATTTGCCAAAAATGAAATATTTTGTCAATGTTTCAATAGACATTCTTCAGTCATGATTTATTTTGGATAAAATTATAAGCTGGTATTTACGATTTTTTTTTTTAGCCATGAACTTGACTTGATAGGAAATTTAAAAAAAGAATGCGGCCAAATGATTTATGAAGGCTAAGCATGTATTTTAAAATTAAAATTGGATGATTTGAGAAAAACCTAAGTTTATGAATATGATTTTGAGAAAACCACATAGTCTTGCAAAGTCTATTAAACTTTTATGAAAATCATTTTAAATTGTCATGCTATTATATATATACCAAGTCAATATTTTCTATTAAAGAGAAAAACATTGTGTCTTGACGGTATTTATAAAAATGAGAGAAAAAATGTCATGCACTGGTTTTTAAATACCTATGTTCCTTGATCCATGTTTCTGGTTATTTAAAATCTTCGATTACCTAAGACCTTGAACCATAAAGAATGTTGAAGGAAGGTCATCATGCTAGGCTTCATTGATACATGTCGTGTTGATTAGATAACTTGATTTGTATGGATTTACTACCAAGATGACTAGTATGGTTGAACATTTGTGGTTCATGAAGGTTTTGCATATTGTGAAACCAACTAGTATTGAATTACATATTGCATAAGACTTGTTATGTTATCTCATGATACATGTATAAGAATGTTGAGAATGTATATGTTGTATATGCAATAATTGAATGGGAGCTGCTACAGTTCCACATTTTTTTTTTTAGGTGCTTGGATATGCAGATATATATGTGCAAGCTATCTCACGGATCCAGATGATGCAAAGTCTATAGCTGGATATGTGTTCTTGCTTGGAGGGGGTACAGTTTCTTGGAAATCAAAGAAACAAGAGGTGAACATAGAGCCAGAGTACGTCGCGTGCTGTTTGGCAGCCAAGGAGGCTGTATGAATTAATAAATTTTTTAATTGACTTGACTTTCACCCCGTGCGTTATGAGGCAATAAGGATTTTATATGACAACACGAAGACGATATGCATGTCAAAGGAGTTACGATTCCATAAGAACTCTAAACACATAAAAGCATGTTTTTGTCACCTGAAGAATGAAGTGAGATTGAGAAAGATCAAGATCCAGATAAACTAAATATTTATGTCGGTGCACTTGCTAATATTTGACAGGCCAAATGGAACAACAGCCTGTAATGTTGTTTACACATGAAACCCAGATGTGTGGTGATGATTGTATGGCTACAAAAGGGAACAGCTTATTTGAAACTCTTTTGAGCCCATGGACATACGACCCCATGCGATGAAGGTATGTGATGGTCTTCTGCGACAACATATCCATTATTCATAATGCCATGTGAAAGATGGGCTATGACCACTTTTGGCAAATGATCCGAGTAGCAAAGAGAAAAAAGCATTGTATATATAAGTCTTTTTGTGAAAAGATTGATGACGAAAGCCATGATTATTGTATTGAAAGAGAATAAGTGAAAAATGCTTGAGAAAAAGATTGTAATTGGGAGATAGAGATGAGGATGAGAAAAAGTGAAGAAGAGATAATGTAAGGCCTTCAAAGGCTAAGTGGGAGATGTTGCGTATATGTGGCCTTTAAAGGCCTTGTGAGTGCTTGTAAAATGAAATAATATAGTGGAACCTGAACTCAGTGGGAGTGTGGTCCCTCATGGACCATAGTATGCAAACAATGTTTGCAGATCCCGGACTGTGCTTAACGATCTAGGCCAGTCAGTTGGAAAACACCCATGGTACTTGGTTATAGAGAACATACTGAGAAGGGTTCTAATGGGTCATCCTTTGATGAAGTCGAAACATATGTCCGGATGAGTAAGCTTATGAACTGTGTGACCCTTGTGTGTTATGGTGGCCTAAAAAGACAGGAGCCAAAGCCTCATTTATGTGCCATCACATGACATGCATATTGATAGATCATTCGGAAAAGCAAGTAATCCACCTTCAGGGTGAAGCGTATGCATGTGCAAGAGATACCCCTATACGCCATAGCGTTGTGGTCGCATCAAGTCTAGGTGACCTTAACTCGTCTCTAAGGGCGGACCTGTAATCTACAGACTGGGATTGTAACCCCTTGGCTCATTGGCCAGACTTTGGTAACCTGCTAATGAGCCCTTGCTTGGACTGTAGATCATGGGAAACACTGGGTCGATCTGATAATGCAAGTGTGATATGTAATCCATAGTTGAAGGTGGAGTGCCCCATTATTGTTGATTCGATTCCTAAACCATATAGATCATTTTTCCATCAAATTAATTTAATTATGTTTGTTTTATGATAGAAATTATTTTAGAAGTATTATTTGAATTTTTTTGAACCATTGGATATTTTATTTATAAATTTAGATTTATAAACTTAAAGATATTGATTTTACCATGGTTTAAATATTCAAATAATATTCTAAAATTATTTTATTGATTTTAAAAATATAAAGATACCATGGGGATCTATTGTGCACATGGGCCCACCATATTTTTAGAAGGTGGGGCCCATGAGTACCTCCCTTGGGTGGCACACCCCACCCTTATTCTCTTTTCTATTTTTTAGTGATATGACATGTGGCCATATGGTTGAAAGATATTGATTAAACATTGACTTGATATATATTTGAAAGATTTTGTGGAAAGATTGAATAGACTTGTGCTATTTTATGGTATGCACAATATTTTGATTAGATTTAATGTATTTAATTTCTATTGATGGGGAAATGGTTTAAGAAAAGGGGATAATGGTTCATGCACCTTCCATAATGTTGATGACCTATCTATGGAATAGATGACTTAAATCTCTCACCCCACAAGTCACTCAAGATCACTGGTTCATATTCAATGTCACAAGAAGAGGCAAGCCAAAGAAAACATTAAGAAACCCTAATCTTATTCAAATCCTATAAAAAATGGATTGTTTCTACCCAAAAATCTTACACATCTTATCTATTGTACATAATTCTATATTTCTCTCTCATATCCCACAAAAGGGGCACACCCCACTCTCTCATCTTTGATCTCTCTCTCCCACATTGTAAAAGAACCTAAGGGTTTAAGTTATTGAGTTTTTCTCTCTCATATCTCTCAACTATGGATTTATGGTTAAGGGTTTTAGAGTCTAACAAAAACAGAATCCATCTCTCTCAAGCTAGGTTGCTAAGGGAATTCACCTAGAGTTCGAGTTTGTGATTAAAGAGGTTCATATTCTATTAGTGTACCTTGGCTTAAACTTGCTTTCCCGATTGAGATTGAAGGTTGATCATTGATCTCGCGTCATCGGATGGTGGTGACTCGGTATGAGGTGTAATAAGTCCAGTTGGGGTAATCTCTGACACTTTCTTTTTGTTTCTTGTCATATTTAATTATATTGTCTTTATATTCCCAAGTATAAGAATCGCGGATATTTTCTTTGTTTAAAGAAAATTAGTTTCATGACATCAAAGTTTGTAAGATCTTAGATTTGTTAGTTTTATTTTCTTTGAAGCAAAAGTTATTGTAATAAGACTACTAGTAAGTGATCTTTGCCAAAAGAAAAGAAAATGGGTAAAAAATAAAAAAAATAAAAAAATATATTCCCAGGCAAGATTGCATTACTCTTTCTTTCACACCAATCCGTCGGTGGGTTCATGACCCACTGTGGGTCGAACTCGATATTCGGGCTGCTTGGTATGGGGTGCCGGGGTAGTCGATAGAGCCGGACTTGGGGTCTGGCCGGAGGGGTGGTGTAGCGAAACGGTTGTGTACTGAGAAAAAGCTTGCGAGCGTGTGCAATCATTCATGAGTGATGTGAGTGTGAGAGAAGGTGCAGTGAGGATGAGAGAGGAGGCAACGAGATGGAAGGTGTGGAGTCCTATTTGGAGCTAGTTAGGGCCATGGAGAAATGGAAGGCCCAACCATAGCTATTGTTAAGTGATAAGTGATTTGTGGCTATAACAATAATATGCTTGTCTTTGACATTGTTTTTTTGGGTGAGTTAGTGGGAAGAGGTCTCTACTCTTGGTAGGAATTGAGCCTCGGACGTAGCGTTGCTGATCGTCAAGAGCTAACGATTAAGCCACAACTCTCTTCCTACTTGTCTGTGACATAAAATCATATTTATGTCATGTGGCTTCTATTAATGGCTCATTCGGACATTATGGTAGTCATACCATTGATATGAAAGATATAACCATGTTTATCTCATTGAGCAATCCCCAAAATATGTAGCCTTAAACACAGTGTTATCATGTTCTCTACTACTATCCCGAATTGATCTAAGTCTTTGGCTTCATGCCCTAAACCAAATTGAACTAAATCAATTCCCCACTAAAATGAGTTTAGTAAAATTTTATCATGTATATACGTAAAAGCTGCTATAGAATATACAACATTTTCATCATCGTCATCCGAGCTTTATCCAGGTTGGCTACACGAATCTTGCTCCGCCATTCTATTATATTAAGAGCCATACTCTCATTCAAATCATACATCATCATATCTCTTATCATTGCTCCATTCATGGCCTTTAGAGATTTCACTTTACTTTTTTAGAACCTTCCACTTGAACTAAATCACCCCACCTAACTTTATTATATTTAGTTTATGCTACATATGGCCAGCCTACCTAAGTTTACTTTTTTTCATGTTATTACCTATTGGAACCAGATATTTGACGATTTTGTAGGATGTGCTTTTTATTAAAAATGCCAAGTTGTACCTATGTTTTATTTTTCTAGTTATACGAATGCAGTCCCCCCAATCTTCTGAACAACCAAAGTCCTATTTTTTTTTTTTTTTGGTCCAAAACGAAGAGCTCTCATAATGAAATTTGATAATTACTTGAACAATGGTATTCATATCCAAGAAGTGCCCTTCCTTCAAAAAATAAAACAGGTTTTTGGTTTTACAGTGGGGTGTCTTGGTGGCATTGAGAAATCGAAAAAAATTTATATAAAGGTGAGGCCCTAAACAATCAAATTAAGCCCCACCTTAAAAATTCACTAAAAGAGGTTATGTCAATGCCTAAAAGTCACCAAATTGATCATCTTGACCTCAAGATGTATGGACCTGAGAAAAAGTGGATTTTAAGTCTTGAAAATAGTGCATCTTGTATTGTATTTTTTGGATTGTCAATTTTTATGATTTTCAAGTATTCATAGATCTGCTCCATCTATTGTATTTTTTAAGCTTTAAATTTCATAATTAGATATGAAAATAAATTTTCAGGCCATCACAACAATTTCCAATATTGAAACAACATATTTTGACACTATTTGAAAGTGCGCCTCAGCCTCATACAAACCACACCCTCAGAATTAAGCTGGGTTGAATAAAAAATATGCTGCCATGGTAGACCACAATGGAACACTGCCTTTATTAATGGGTATAGGAAAAATAATAATATAAAATAGGAAAAATATCTTGATGCCCCCTATTTTTAGGTTTTATTTCATAATAGACCCAAGATTTTAAAAGATATATTGAGGCATAAAAATTGTAGATTTTATTTATTTTAACCCCCGTAGCTACTTTAAATTGTTTGTTTAGACCAAACAAATTTAAAACGATATTTATTTTTTAAAAGCCATCCTCTCAAAGTTCTCTCTCTTTCTATTCTCTCTCGCACCCTCACCCTCTCTACTCCCGAATACACAGTATAAGGAGAGAAATAGAGGTGTTTGGATAAACACAAGAAGCAAGAGAGGTGTTTAGTGATGAGAGGTTACCGGGAAAAGAGAGGTGTTTTGATAAATACAAGAAGAGATAGAGATATTTGGATAAACACGAGAGGTGAGAGATGCTTAGTAGTGAGAGGTTATTGGGAGTAGTGGGAGGTTATTGGGAGGAGTGAGAAAGATGTGTTTAGATAAACACATGAAAAGAGAAAGAGGTGCTTGATGGTGAGAGGTTATTGGGAGGAGTGAGAGAGATGTGTTTGGATAAACACAGGAAAAGAACAAGAGGTGTTCGAATAAACACGGATGAGAGAGATGCTTGGTGGTAAGAGGTTATCGGGAGGAGAGAGGGGAGTTTGTATAAATACGGAAGAGAAATAGAGGTATTTAGATAAACACGGGAGGATAGAAAAATTAAAACATGGAGAAACAGATAAGTTTGGGGTATATAAATGAAGAGAGATAAATGATTGAGTTTAAAGAGAACATGTTTTTCTCACATTTGTTTAGGTTAAATAATAGATTTAAAGTGGCCAAGAATTAAAAGATATTTTTTGAAACTTTAAATCTATTAAAAAATAAAATCTAAAAATAAAAGATATAAAGATATTTTTCTTAAAAAATATTACCGGCCATAACAACCAATAAAACGGTTATTTCCTTTCACAGTCATATGGAAGACAACCTACGAAGACCCTTGGTTGAAATATTGGAATGCGCAACTTTTGGAAATAGTAATTGCCATAAGAATCTCCCCACCTGATTGAGACCCATCTTTTCAGTATCACGTGGGGCGTGTGGAGCCTCCAAGCCAATTGAAATTTTTTAAAGGATCCACATGTCATCCATGGATTTTTTCTATTTTAGAGTATTTGGCATCGAAACTTCTTCTAGTTTAATTGTTTAGGCCCTCAATCTTATATAAATTTTTTCTATTTTTAAGGGCATATAAATTTTTTCTATTTTTAAGGGTATGTTTGGATAGGTAGAAATTAAAAATTTTGAATATTTGAAATTCATAAAAATCTACGGATTTCCAAATATCAAATATTCTTCAAATTATCATTATAATTGGTATGGAATGGATTACTTTATTCTATGACTTTTTATGCGACATAGACAACTAGTATATTTTTTAAAAAAATAATACTAAATTAGAATTTATACTATCACATAAATTAGATATTTCTATTTTCCTACACATTTTTTATATCTTTATGATTTTTAAAATTTTTATAATTTATTGATCACATAACAACATATCTCCTTGCATCGGGGCCTCATCAAAGCCGCATCTGGATTCGGATCTCCGACCGCATCAACTCCGTATCTGTTTTTTATAACATTGGACCATACACCTTATTGGGAAGATGTAGTTGACCAATAGCCCTGCAAAATTTGAATTCAAAACTTGGTTCAAAGCTAGATGTTATCATTGTACTTGATGGACTTTATAGTGTATATTCTAAATGAAGATTTAAATCGAAAGATACCCTTATGGTATGTAAATAATATGTTTCTTATTTTTTTTCCTGGTTATTTTGAAATAGTAGAAGAAATGCTAATATTTTTTATTTTATAAAATACTTGTATATATTTCAAATTACCACATGAAACTGCTCTCTTGAATAGTAAATTTGCAACCACCAAGCACTCTATATAAGGGACTATCTTTTCTATTCTCTATACAAATTTTTACATCAAAGAGCACTCAGCCCTCTCTTTCTACACTCATTTTTATCTCTTTCTCTCTCTAAAAACACGAGACTTTGACGCTCTACAATGGGCTTTAAGATCCGGTGCATGGAACTTTGAAGCATTGAAAAAGAGAATATTTTGTTTCCTATATCCCGATAACGAATTGCCCTTCTTATGTATACCAATTATAGTATTGAAGGGGGACACATGTTATCCTAAAAAAGCGCTCTTGTGTGCCCAAAAACAAGAAGGTATTTGGCCTATTTAGTTTTTTCTTAACCCCATTTTCACCTACCTAATTCCCAACACTTTCTTCTTTTGTATGTCGTAATCCGGGTTCGACTTTGCTTTGTCATCTAAGTGAAAACTAGCCCATGACAATTGCTATTATCAAAAGAGATTATATATTAGAAGGCCATTCACTTTTAATACGAAGAGGTCACAATTATTTTTTAATCCATTAGAAATATAATAGATTAAAATATGTCGCAATATTTGAGAAATTTTATTTTGGATTTTATGTTCAATTAATAACGCATCCCCAACCACCGGATTTCACATCGAACAGTCAGTAATGATTGTGTCATTCTTACATAAAAAATATATGATCTCATTGTATATATTTCTTTATAAAATCGATATGTTTTTGGACGGTCTAGATTGCCCAAAATTCATCTCTTTTATTCTTTAATTTAATCTCTAATTATATCAAATAATATATGCAATATAAAGACAAATCAGAAATACACAATCACAGGAAAAGCAAATAAAAACGAAAATTACAAGTCTACCCAATCGATTTGATGGGACTCAATTAATTATAAGAAAAATATCTCCGTAGATCTTATTTTCAACGTTTATTTATCTATTCACCTAATATTGCAAAACCTATCTTACTACATAAAAATTTATACTATTATATCTCATAACCTTGTAAACATATTTTATTTATTTATTACAAATTTTTTTTAACGCAAACAAATTTAAAAAGGATATTATTTTTAAACTCCTCTCTCTCTCTCTCTCTCTCTCTCTCTCT
>NW_006499541.1:151476-172913 GCF_000471905.2 Amborella trichopoda | reverse complement strand
TATATGATCTACTACTATATACTAGTATATATATATATATATATATATATATATATATATATATATACATANATTTCATGGGTAAAATAGGAATGTAATTAAGCTTTTAGGTTTCTCTGTCCTATTGTTTGAGAAAAATTTTAGGTTTCTCTATCCATTCCGAGGGATTTCTAATCATTTGTGTTTGTAGAGCTTTTGGGGTAAAATATGAGTAAGTTCTAGGGTATCAGATTCTTATGGGGCAAGTTAATTTTTCTTTATAATTATCTATATTTTTGTAAATAGAGGAAAGCAGTTGAATTGAGTTGAGGTCAAGTGGAAATATTTCTTGGGGTTGACTCCCTTGTAGGACTACATAGTGAATCACATCTCTCAGATGCACGTCGGACTCCTTTGCAGACCTTTGAGAATGGTATATTCTCGTATTTGTTTTTATTTTTTCGTTTTTTTCTTATTTCTTATTTCTGTTTCATGCATCATTTGGTATCATAACCATAGTTACCTGAATCTCTCACTAAAGGTAGCGATTCCAGTTTGGAACCCCAATTAGGTGATTATGTTGAGGACTCTTCACAGAACCCATTTCCATGAAAGTCTGGAATCTCAACTCCTTATTTTTGGAATCTTGATTCACACTTATAGAATCTCATTTCAAATATTAATTGTTTCTCAAATTTACAATTGGTGAATCTCAATTCCATACTTCTTGAAACTGGTTTCCACATCACAATACTTTCGAGTCCAGACTCCTGAACAACAAGTTGTAGATGCAAGAAACATCAAACTAATCAAACATTGAATCTTGTTTCCACTTCATAGAACCTTGATATGTTTTTTTGGAATCGTAATACCATAAAATCATTATACTAATATTCTAGGTGCATAAATATGTGATTTATAATTGGCTGAAATATTTATGGATTTTGATTTGAGTTATTTGGAAATAGAAACTGGAGACAATTATCTTACACGTAATAATGGCAAACATGACTTCTTTTGTAGGGCCTGAGAGTATTAAAATAACATAACTTTCCCTTGCAACGTTAAAAATTGATTACTACATGTCTTCACCCCTAGTATCAAAGGCACATATCCCTCAATATTTACTGGAATTCTGCCATTTCCTTTTTTTTCCTTTTTTTTCAAGGCATCAACTCGAGCTAGACACCCAATCTCAAACTACAAGGTGTAGCCATCTTTTTTGGCATGAATGACCAATAGAAACCAAAGTGGTTGTCCACATTCTGCACTTACTCTTTAAGTAAGCTTTGTATTGATCTAATATGTAATCTCCAACTAATGTCTAATATTTGTCATTATCTATCCATGTGCCTGCTTGATGCTTGATTATAAGGCTGTACAAATCTTGATTGCCAGATGAGTCAAAACTCGAATCTAGACTGCTATGAATCTCGATTCCAAATTGGTATGAATCTCGATTCAAAATGCCTAAGAATCTCGATTTCAAAGATGGCGGAATCTTAATTCCGTAAATGAAGGAATTTCGATTCCATATTGGTCGATTCCAAATAGGTCGGAAACTCAATTCCATAGAGCTAGGAATCTTGATTCCATCTACATAGGGATCTCGATTCCATTTTGGTCGAATCTCTTTACTATAAAATAATAATCTCATTTCTCATGATTCCTCTTGTGCGGATGTCGATTCCGAAAACATGAATCTTTTAGCCACCCACGATTCCGCGATTCCAATCCAAAAACGAGTCGGAATTAAAATCATTTCCAACAACTATGATCATAGCTTTAGAAGATCCCTACATAACAATGTTGTCAAAGATCGCTCCCATGATCGAGGATTTGCTACAAAAGTTCATGGCGAATCTTATTTCAAAATTCAAGGAGATGAATTAGGTTGTGACCAATTTAAGAGATGATTGTCGAGCTTGTGTTAGGTAGGCAGCCAACATAAAACTTTGCCAAATCTAGCTCAAAAAAGGCAAGGGGTAGGCCCAAAAGGACATAGTTAGAAGTAGTGAGAAAAAATATGGGTACTTATAGCCTCACTAAGAGTATGGCGCTTAATAGAACAGAATGACGGGTCAGGATTGGTGTAGCCGACCCTAATTAGTTGGGAAAAGGCTTTGACAATGAACGGGTGTGTGTGGTAGCGGTAGCGGGATTGGAAAACCTTGGATTGACCCATGGCTGAAGCTCCCGACCATGGGGTTGCTGAGATTGTTTGAGAAATATATAATCCACTTTTTAGCATTATCTACACATGCACAATGAGACCCATAGCTTGAAAGTCCCATAAAATTTTTTAGAAAAATGAGATTGGAGAGCTATGATAAGAACCGAACTTAGGAATTGCCCAAGTCCCTAACTAAACGATACACAGTAAGAACCGCCCGATTCTAGACAACCCTGGCAATTCCCTTCTTCAAGACCATTCCAGACTAGGGAGCACCCTAGGTCCAAGCTGACTCAGATGATTCCCAGTTGGCTCACCAGTTTTCAACCACTTGCTCATACCGCGACCATGAAAACGGGAAACAAAAATCGTCTACAAGTGGTCGTTAGCAAGAAATCGACAAAAAGCAAATAAATAACACAAACGTGTTGCTTTCAAAATTCAGAAACTTTTGAAACTTCCCCTAGGGTCAAGATCCCTTCAAACCATGTTGGCACCCCATTTTCAATGGGGTTGCGATCCCCAACCAAAACAAAAAAAATACCTTTTATTCAGGGATCAAGATCCTTATAAGATAGGGATCGAGCTCCCATGATGGGAGGAGCAGGCTCCGCTTGGGCTCCAGCTCCAAGATTGCATGGGGGGAGAGTATCCAAGTGGGATTGCCACCCCCCAACTAAGTTCCCCGTGTCTATGTTTCCGAGTATGGATTGGAAACTTCAAGGAGAAATACATAAATTAAATCAGCAGTCTGAAGAATTAGAGAAATCTTTATGGTGAAGAGGTCGATCACAATCTGGTTAATCAATCATCAAATCTCGATTGCAACATCAACCGAAAACCACCACAAACTCCAATAATCTTTGAACAAATGTTTTATATTTGCAAGCATGTTTGCACCAACTCTTGACTTGTGTGGTGCTAGGAAAACTCTAGAGCGCATGCTCTCACCAAAGAGGGAGCCAGATCGGTAAATCACAACAAAAACATTTTGGAAATCTTTTGAGCTGTAATACCTCTTTACAAAATTACAATGTTAACATTTCCAAAAGAACAGAAAAAACAAATGGTAGCTGTCATATGAAGTACAAACCTTCGAGCACAAAAGAGAAATCAATATTGCAGAGTTTCACTGCAAATTCCACATTAATTGTTTTATTAATTTGTTGGTTGAAATGGAAAAAATACCTAGAGAAATGGTATCACCAACTACTGAAGAGGTCTTTGAACTATATGATCAGCTCAAAAGACTCGAGATTGAGCTTCTCCCAACCTCGGAAGAATGACATAGTTAGGGAATTAGGGTTTCTTTTTTTTCCTCTTGAGGAAATTCTAGTCATTTATATTTGTAGAGATTTTGGGGTTAAATTACGAATGATTAGGGTTTTGGTATAATCTTTTTCTTTGCTAGAGATATTTTTAGTCATTTGTGTTTGTAGAAATTTTAGGGGTAACATAACAAGTAATTAAGGTTTAGGTTTCATCCGAGACAAGTTAGGTATTTATGACTTTTTATATGCTTTTTATAAAGGGAGGAGAGAAGTTGAATTGAGTCTAGGTTTTATGAAAAAGTTACCGTAGGGTGGACTCCCTTGTTAGCATAGAGAGAGGGTCAAATCTCTCAAATGTTAGGTGGACACCCTTATAGACCTTTTTTTTTGGGTAATTCAGTGGGGACACCCTTGTAGACCTATGAGAGGTATATTTCTTTCTCTATCTTTTTCCTACATTTTCCTTCATTGATGTTATTAGAAAATGTTGGCTCTTTGGTCCATGAGTTCCGTTTACCACTTCCTGACGAATAAGGAGACGAGGAGATTGTGCTTTGTGCATTCCTCTGCAAATTCACAGGTCGAAAGCCATCAAGTCTCCAACACCAAGCACAAGTGAAATGACTGATATGTAACAATTGCAGCATTATGTGTCTTTTCTATTTGGAAAACTTGTGGCTATTCAAGAAACTAAACTTCCAACAATAGGAGAAATAGTAGTATATCTTAATGAAAAGAGACCATTAATTGTTGAAAGAAGAGCATGATCCTGACCAACAACTAATTCCAGGAGTTATTTGTGGGGTTCAATTTAATCTCTCCATGTGTTTGAGCATACTGCAATGAGATATGACTTAAATTCTTCGTGCAATAGCCCCACATGATTCAATAACACCCTCCTACAAGAGATGGATAACAATATCTCACCCAATTGTTCCAAAGGCATGCCACAGACTGATATGGATGGAAGGCTTAATATCCCTCATAACTTTTTTCCCAATGAAACGGAGCAATTTTCATTAGGATTTCATTGGTTGGCCATGAGGGTTAGTTATGGATGTTCCAGTTGTCTTATGATCCAGGTAAAGACTGGTTTCATTTGGTTGGGAAGCATTTTATGCATCAAATGAACTAAAAGTAGACATGATTCCACTTTGGTGTATTTCATGGTAATTAGGGATAAGGTATACTCGAAGCACTATTTCATCATTCTCTTACTCATCAAGACTAAGAGGGAAAAAAAAAACTCAAAGAACAAATAGGGAAGCCCATATTTTGGAATACCAATAATGTACAAATATAGGGAAAAAAAGAGAACTAAAAGAATATACCCTCTCTCAAAGGTTAGCAAGGAATTCCACCACCGTTGAGAGATTTGGTCCCGTCAATAAGCCTACAATTAGAGTCACCCCAGAGATCTTTTCCCAAGACCTAACTCAATTCAACTCCTCTCATTTATTTACAACAGCAAACATATTTAAAATGAAAAATCATATAAAGCAAACTTGCCCCAAAAGAAACCTAAACCCTAGTTGCTTATTGTTATCTTACAAGAGGTAAAAACAGGGCAAGTCTGGGTCAGGTCAAACCCAACATAGTAGGGCCCAGGTCTAATCCTAGACTGACCCAATGGGTCTAGGCTCAAACCCACCATGATAGGTCCAGCCTAGACCCAGATCCAACCCACTGCATCCAACTTTCAGGGCCCAACCCAAACTCGAGCAGATAGACCTGGAAAGTTTTGCAACCCTATAGTTCCCCCCCCCCCCCCCCCCCCAAAAAACGAAAAAAAATCTTTTCTAACACAAATGACCAGAATATCCCTAAAATAAAAAAAACTAAATCCTTAACTACATTGAGAACTCCCAAAGAAATTACACCAGAGAAGTTTAAAGCAATGGCAGGTGCACTTCTGCTTACTCAATGGATAACTGCTGAAACAAGTTTTACTCAAACATAAGTATCAAATGTTAAAACACTTGATAAGTTTTGTAAAGGAGCACCTGGTCTGTGGGCTTCCATAACATCTCACTCCTCGTGAGCATTTTTGTACCCCATAACACCCATAACATTTTAACAATATATTGTCAACTTTCACCCAAAAAAAAATACTAGATAAGTCTAATGCCATTAATTGATTCTAAACATTCCAATAACTTAGAAACAAGAAAATCACAAATTTCAGTTCAATGAAATTCCATATATTGAGGCATTCCCAAACTTCTTTTTACAGTTAGCATTTTAAAAGAAGGATTATATGGGTGTCTTTAAAGAACTAAGGTGTTCTAGTCATATTTGTAGAAGAGGTGGATGTTTCGGTCGTTTCTTTTTTTCTGAGCAAAGCTCGACGTACTTTATTATTTATTATGCTGAAAAAGCACCCCAGAAATTTACCATAGACCATGAATGATACTGGTTGAATCACTTAGAGGAATTTTATTGGACACATGCCGTACAAAGTTAAACACCATATTTACTAACTGAGCCTTTAGTCATCCAGAAATTTGGCTTCAGTTTGCTTACTTCGTTAAGGTTCGATATCAAGAAGGAGAGATAATATCTAATGAGGTAAAGCCTTGAGAAGGATTAACAACAAAATCTCCATCCACGATCAACAGGTAAAAAAAAAATAGATCAGAAAATAGAGCATAAAGGGTGGCCGCCATCTTTAAAGAAGAAGGAAGATAAGAAAAAAGAAAAGGAAATTCAAACACTTTTTTTTATTGTTAATTATAACAAAATGTCATTGATGTGAAAAAAATGTGCAAGTATAGGATGCATGGAATCATGTGAGTTAACAATGTAAGATTGTGATTTTAAAGACCCAAAAAGATGGGCAAAATTTTGATCAGCTCGGGTTGGCATGAAAAATCATCATAGTTAGTATAGGCGATTGTAGAGCATAATAAATGACAGACTTGCGAAAACTGTACCCTCGATAAATATTTGAATGTAAGTTTTATGAACATGGTTCTGACTTATAGAAGGAAGGATTGCCAGTAGTATACAGGAAAGGGAGATAACAGTATGGTTCCTTTACGATAGCAATATCCCTGTAGGCTTCAATCCTGTGTGGTAAGCTGATGCTTAACATTGAATTATTAATTATCAATGTGTAACGCATCAAAAACAACAAATAATTTGTTCATATGTACATGGCAATAAAGGGAAAAGATTATGAATATGGATCATCCTACACTAATTACACATACATATGTACGCATTCATCATATGGATTCTAATTGAACCCAATCCTTGAGATGTTTGATATTGAAAGCTATTCACACACAACGGATTACAACAAAAAAGAAAAAAGTAGGTGTTTTCATATTATACCATGCTTATGTAGTAAGAGACAAGGAAAAGAAGGCCAAAATGAAAGCACGTTTACATTTTCATTACATAACAATTACAATGAAAATGAATGAATTCACCATTCTAATGCCACTTTGACAACTTTCCCTCGCTAGTTTTACTAATTACTAATGAACCATAAAGAATCAACAAGCCCCCAAGGTCTATTTTGGAATGCAAGCTTAGTAATAATAGGATGAAATGAGGAAGTAATTAAGATTTATGGTCAAGAAATGCCTAAAAGAGATTGTTTCCGTTATCTAGAGTCGATAATCTAAGAGAATGGAGAGATTGAGGAAGATAGAATTAGAGCTGGATGGACAAAGTCAGGATGTGCATCTGGAGTTTTATGTAATCGCAGCACACCATTGAGACTAAAGGAGAAGTTCTATAGGACAGCTGTAGCACTAGCTATACTTTATGGGATAGAGTGTTGAGTGGTCAAGAAACAACATATCCATAGGATGAGCATAGCTGAGATGAGATAGAATTTGGAATGAATACATACAAGAGAGCTTAGGTGTAGCTTCAATAGGCGACAAGATGCGGGAAAGTAGACTTAGGTAGCCTGATCATGTGCAGCGTAGACTTAATGCAATACCTGTTAGGAGGTGAGATTTGGTTCAAGTGAAAGGCTCTAAGAGAGCTAGGGGAAGACGCAAAAGGACATGGATATAAGTAGTGAGAAAAGATATGATGACTTTTGATCTTACTGAGGGTATGGCCCTTGTTAGAGAAGAATGGAATAACATGATTCATGTAGCCAACCTCAAATAATTGGGATAAGGCTTGGATAATGATGATAACTCAATGACTTCAAATGTTAAAGTTCCCCATACATCCTTTAACACTTTTAAGGCCATTCAAAATGTTTTCGAAAGGCATACAAGCAACCAATAAATCACAATTAATAATTTGCAACATTATTTAAGTGAACAGGTTATACATATTTACCACAGTCTCCATGACTAAGTGGTAAAAGACTAAGGTAGATTAATAACTGCACAATCTTTATACATTGCACAACACAAACATATGCACTATGCATGCCTATAAACATGCATGATGTGCATGCATGTGCGTGTTCACATGTATACTTGCATAAGCAGGCATAAGCAGAACATACCAACGTAAATTGACTTCAACAAATATAAAAATTGTGGAAAATGCAGCCACTTTGTCTGCATGGATTTAAATTTCAGGAATAAAATAACCAATCCAACAACAAAAAACAAAAGCCTTTCAGATGTAAGATGCTCACCAGGTTCAAGATTAAAAGCTGGCCACTCCCTTCTGCTTGCCCCTGGTTCAGTGTGATTCCCGTGAGTCTTAGGATCATTGTCTCTCTGACTGTAAGAGAAAAACTCCCTCGAAGGTCCTGGAAGACCAGTAACTGGTTGCAAGGAATATTGTGTCTTAGAAGTATCTTCACCCTGGATCAATGGACCCAAAATACCAACCGAAGCCAAACCAGTTGCATCCTTATTGCATAAGCCTTCTTTGGGTCCATTTAATTGGATCAAGTTCTGAATGTATGGATTGGAATATGCAAGGCTATCAAGTTTCAAACCATCTTCTTTACAACTTGGTTTTCCACTGCCAAGTGTAAGCTTCACCTCACTCTCAAGATGCATCCCACGATCTTTAAGGGAAGACCCAGTTCCAGAATAAGCATTAAAAGATGCGCCACCTATATTTTCTTCCTTTACATTTTCTTGGTCGTCTATGTCTATATACTCATCAGCTGGAAGACAGAGATCAAAAGTTCTTCTCGGCTTTGTGGCTTTCAACCATGCATTATTTTTCACCATCCCTTCATTATGGACATGCTTTGATACCACCTCTGTGCTACTCTCCATCAAAAATTTCACAGAAGATGGAAGATTGTTAGTACCTGGTATAGATGATCCACTAAAAGAACTTGCGTGTGCCATACCCATGCCAATGATTGGTGTTTTAATTGTTTTTTCTCTCCCCTCTGATGCCATTTGAAAGAATAATGGGTTTGCTTGGGGACCTCCCATCTGTAAAGAATTTTTATTGTTTTCTTTTATCTTAAGGTCTTCCATCAACTCTTTTTGTACTCTGTAGAGGCGGTGCAGTTCGTGGACCTGGAACACAAGAATATGCTCAAAACCAGGTTTTATACTCTCGAAAAAATTTCCATCAAGAAATCGAATCCAGAATTGCATAGGAACAGTTCACCCATGAATCCAACACAATTGAGTAGTTCCGACTTAATGATTAACTAGTTGCCGGTATACATATCATATAAAAATGGAAACAAAATTTTGAATAAGAACAGATATTTCAAAGTAATGAGGAAAAAAAAAGTAAAATTAGAAATACAAGACATGATAGGGAGTCTTGGACATAGGGATCCTTTTTACCCAAAAAAAAAAAAACGAACCGACAAACATTTTCTCCAAATTACAAACATTTCCTCTGCTTTTTATATTCATTATTAAAAAACACATTGGAAACTTAGAAATAACTACAAATGAAGAGCATGCATACTATGCTGCTGAAGGAGCAAACTGTACACCTACTCCCCCAGTCGGAAGACCTACTTGAGAAGATTTTTTTTCAATCTGAAATGTTTAGAACCACCTAAGAATCACTAGATGATTATTTTCAGAAGAAAAAATTTGAATTTTAAGTTTCTAACACTTAAATCTCACCCTTCAAAAATTGGAATGTCTGTGTTCATTCTTGAGACTTTTTTTTTTCTTTCAAGTGGATAGAGTGCAATTTGGAAATTGTTTTATTAAGGTTGGTCTATAGATTGAAGAGGTTACTTCCCCAGAATTTGGAGTCATAAAGTTATTCCTAGATTGGATTTTACCAGAGGGAGTAAATGGACACAGCATACTCCCCCAAGAGTATAAAATTTTGGCACAAATAAAAATATGTCTTTCTTTTTTTTTATAACTACGGCTTAAAGATATTTAATTGATTAACGCACTTTGGTCATTTTCAAATGGGACAAAAAGGGATAAAAAACATTACTACGGCACTTAACAAGGATGCACAATTTTTCTTTTCATATATAATGCACAATTTTTCTTTTCGAATAATTATACCAGACTTGTAGTTGCATACTATTTTCCTCTACCAATAGATACAGTTGCATTCTAGAATTCACTTTAGCTACATAAAATTACCTGCTACAAGAACTAGGAAGAGAGAAAGGACATACCTGATTCCTGAATACGGCTTCATGCTTAAGCATTGTCTGCTTAAGTATTTCTTTGTCATACTCCAGATGTCCATCCATATGTACAGGCCTGAAACCATTATAATAATGCCCTCCCCTTAACATTTTGTCTTCATAAATATGTGACCAAGCATCACTCTTAGCATCTTCATTCAGATCCTTCATTGAGTAATACAGTGGCGCGTAGCTTTTGAATTGTACTTTAGCACCCATGCCTACCGAGTTTGCAATGGCAATAGAAATGAGAACAAATATAGTCTTCAAAGGACCTGGAAGAAGATACTTCATTTTCGACAATATAAACTTTAATCTCTAGAAAAGAATTTGATACAGGATAATATGCTCCAAATTTAGCAACTACGCTATCTAATGAATTTAGAACTTGTCCTCACCAAATACGACAAGCAAACATAGCATTTTTTCAGGTAACTATACTTTTATTTTTGTGATTGACAGATAACTATTTTTGACACGTAACCATTGTGCAAATAAATATATGACAGGGCCCAACACCCTTTTGCCTATTCTTCACTATTGTTTACACCACAGTGAGTATCATTAGGCTGGAATGAAGATAGAGCAACCAATATCCATACTGGAAGTAAATAAATAAATAAAGGAAAAGTAACCCGTCCACATGATGTGGTCGGGTGGCAGGGTGCACAAGCACCCTTCCAATGGTTGAGATTTCGCAAGGCCATATCTAACACCTAATAATTGATTTCCAGTTTTATTTTTTATTTAAATAAAAAATTATCTGAATGTTAGGGCGGGTGCAGTTTTATATTTATAAATAGAACTAAATAAAATTTACTAACAAATCTGTCAAACAAAAAATGACCAAAATACACTTAAATTTATTTTTATCAATATGTTTTATTCAAAATAATTTTTATTATACTTATTAAAGTCTACATAAAAATGAAGCTAAAACCCAAATTTCAGATCAATATCATTTTAAAATATAAATAAAAATAAAAAAACACAATTTATTTTAAGCCCTTGGATGAGGATGGTTAATCTGAACCATTAAAAGGTGATTGTGCACCTTTTGAGCATCCAAAGCATGTGGACACAATACCAACCCAGAAATAAAAGCATACTAAATGTCTTTCAATTTACATAATTGAAAACAATGCAATAAAGGCAAGTCCAAAAATATTTAGATACACTTATATGATAATTAACCCCTAAAAAGCAGCACTTTGCATGGTTTATCGTGCCAGTTCCATTTGAAGTAGGAAAAGTATCACATCAATATCATGTGGACAAGTCGAAGGGTGCACAAGCACCCTTCCAATGGTTGAGATTTCGCAAGGCCATATCTAATAGCCAAAATTCTTTTTATATTTTATTTTTAATTTATATTAAATAAAATATTTATCTGAATTTTGGAGTGTATGATTACTTTTATAAAGAGTGCCAAAAAAATCGTCATTGAAAAATATTTTATTTTGATCAATATTTTTCATCTGAAATATTTTATTATTATTTTCATTTAATTATACTTATAAAAATGAAGCTAAAATCCAAATTTCTTAGTAATAACACTCTTAAAAAAAATTAAAAATAGAAAGCAAAAGTCGTTTTTGGCCCTTGGATAAGGCTTGTTCAATCTGAACCACTAAAAGGTGCTTGTGTACCTTTTAAGTATCCACAACATGTGGACGCAATACCAACCCTTTTAAGTATATGTAAATTCATCTTGTCATGCCATCTTTGCTTTTTCTGTATTGTATATTCTAACCCAAAAGAGAACAAAAAAATCTATACCGCCCTCCCTTTCCTCCCAAGGAAAAACAGGAGAACAGTTTCACATAATAACATCATAGGCACAACTGAGTCAATCAAAATTTGAACTTACACAAACTGTCAACATGAACACACTTAAACCAGGAAACACTAAGAATCAGTAAGTGTTCCCACCAATAGAAATGCTAGTATGTTCATTTACACACAAAGAAGTTTTCTAGCATCTTTTCCCATCAAAAGCGGGACGGAGCCAAGAATCCATGTCGAAGTAGTCATACTTACATGGGTCTCCATATATAATTATGATTCGTTAGAAAGGAATACAAGCTATGCGGAAAATCCTTAGAGGAAACTCACCACCAAATATTACTGGACCAATAGGATGAATACCCAAATAAAAATATTGGAGCACCATGCTAGCTAGCCTATTGGCCAAATAGTTATAGCCTCTATAATTGCAAAGAAAAAAAAAAAGGAGAAAAAAAGAAAAGAAAGAAAAAAAATCTAGACCGTCAATCCCATGGCACTCAGCAATCTCCTCACAATGTGTGATCCCATAGTACTCCTAAAGTTGATCAACACCGAGATGATAAACTACGGCTGCCTTAACATCCTTAAAATCAATATCATATAAAAAACTACAGAGGTCCAAAAGACTAACAATTCAAAGCAACATAAGAAGCATAAAAGGGTAGTTTGGTCCTTTTTACAGATCCAATTGAAGTGCTAGAATTCCATGGAAAACAAAATGAGGAGGGGTCTGAATGATGAAGAGATAACAAGCCGATTAGGTTTTCTGCTAGGGTGTATGAGACATTTATTTCCTACAATAGAGAATGACAAGAGAATATGGGACTAGAAGCGTTCTAGGGTTTATCCAGTAATATCCAAGTCAATTTTAGGAAAATAGTAGGAAGGTCCTAGAGCATCCACAGGGCATTTGTATCCGACACTCCAACTCCCAAAGGGTTATTGTCCAACCCCCAAAGGGTTCTTGGTTTTGGATGGTTGTCAATACTGTGTGAAATTTCACTGGGATCATTCACAGCATTGGACTCCAATCCTATACTTTTTTGCATTATGTTTAAAGTGAGGAAGGAAATGCATTGATCACCTATTACCGAAAAAAATAAAGCATAGATCACCAGCATACTCATTATGCATTTGCAAGGAGAGTTGAATTCATTTCTAGTTTGCGCTTTGGAAGAGCTCGATCAATGCACCATTGACCACTGTCGTTGTCAGATGGTTGTTTGGAAACTGGTCAGTTAAGAGAGACGGTCACCTGGTTAGTTAAGAGTTTGGCAGCATCAGGATGGGTGATCGAACTTGTAAATAGAATGCATTGCTTTCAAGAGAGCAGCCAACCCACATTCCAGACCTCATTGGCACAAGCTTAACTGTGATGACAAATCATTCAAGAATCTGAGTCATGGGAATGGGACACCTGCTATGGGACAAACAAGATGTTAAGACAAAGGCCTTTCATTGGCCCTTAGGACATTTTAACTCTTTATGAGGAATGCTAGGGACATTTTAATTCACGATACATTTGTTGAGCCGCTCACAGAATGTGATTTTCTATCCATGAAGAGATGGAAAGACATTAGGCTGCAGCCCCATGGTTGATTACAGGTGTGATTCAACATAATTTCGAGATAATCAAGCCTTGGAAGTCTTGTTTTATCACATTCCACGTGAGGCCAACAAGTTAGCGACTCAATAGCCAAACGAATAGATGAATTACCAGTGAGAGATCCCTACCCAGATTTCAATTCTGTACTTTCCATAGATGTATTGCACTACTTATATATACTTCTTATGCTGCTTAATTGAATGTTGCTAAGCAAGAAAAAAAGAAACTCAACAAGACAAGCTAGTTTGTAGTCTGCATCACAAATACCCATCTAACTAAAATCATCCATTTTGCTAAACCACATTAAGTTGATGCCTTAGCCTCATCGACCATCAAACCATCATTTACTCAGTGCTTCTTTTCTTTTTCTTGAAGTAATAGTTTGCTCCTTTCTTTTTTTTTCTTGAAGTTATAATTTGCTCCTTTCTATTTTTCCTTTATTTTTTTCCCCGAGTATATGCTTGTATATATGGATTAAGCATTTTCAGTGGCATCCCACCATATACTCCACCTCATTTCTTCCTTGTTTATTTATCACTTGATGGCTATCAAACTGTAGCTTCCCCTTGAACTGAGCACATAGTTGTTTAAACAGTACTCATCTGTAGCTAGACATTGATATTCAAGTCAAGTTGAACTGAAAAGAAAATTTATATTCAGCTCAAACCAAATATCCAATAACTCATCCTGTTAATGTCCCCTAATAGCTCATGCATCACAATCAGATGCATTGACCTCTTTGCATCAACCAACACCTTTATGACTTCAAATCCCATGTTTCCAACCCAAGCAATGCAAATTACTAATTGTGCTAACTTTCAGACTTGAAAACTGCATAGACAGTTGAGATAATCCAGATTATTGGGAATAAACATTCCTGAAAGGCCATTCTCTAAATAATCCAGGAAACTCTTTAAGCATACAATGACATAATTGTAAGTCTATAACCTTGTATCTAATGGAAAACCCTAGATGGTGCAGCAACATATAACATCCAAACCTGAACTTCAACACAAGCCAAACCTACATTTTAGAGTCATGAGAAAAAGCAGAATTTCTAATTTTCCAAGTCCCATATTCACTTTGAGAAGTTAAACAGAGTATGCAAGCCCAATTTAACAACTATGAGAAAGAAAAACACATATAATCCCTATTTAACAACTATAAGCAAGAAAATCACATGCTCCACAAACTCAAGTAAGACCATTCACGCATAAAGAATGGAAACAAAATGCCTAAAAAATTTGAAAATGCAAGCCCATTATAAAGAACATCTTCTTTCTTGCTCTTTCAGTAATTACATGAATAAACAATCTCAGAAGGATAGATGATAGAAACTAAGACCTGAAAAAGTCTCAAATCACAGGGGAAACGAAAAATGACTATAACCCAACAAAATATCAAATAACTGAATATACAATCAAGGAATAAACCTAAACCCCAATTTGCAAGAGAAGAATCTGTACACATCACCACAAACTATAATCTCAGGTAGAACAGAAAAAGGAATAAGAAATGAAGGAAAGAAAAGGGGAAATTTAGTCGAATTGATCAGTGTCCATTATTGAACACATGAAAGCCCCAAAGCCAACTTAGTGATTCTCATCTCCTCAGCCCCATTAAGGAAAAAAAATATCAAAAATCAAAATCTAATCTAACCCCAACAAAAATATTCAGCGGCAATACAGAGAGAGAGAGAGAGAGAGAGATAGGGACGGAGGGAGAAAAATCCCATAACAAAAGTACCCACTAGAGAGAGAGAAAGAGAGTACCTTATGACCACCTTCTCTTGTGTTGCTCATCCTTTGCTAAATCTTCTCCATGGCAAATTTTCATGAAAAGAAAAGCAAAATTTCAAGGGGAAAAAAATGACCCAAGAAGAATTCACAATACATTGACTGTCCATTCAATCTCAGATGAAGCAAAACACAAATCCATTCTCTCACCCATACAAATCCCCAAAAAAAACAATAAGGAGATGGGTTTCACAACCAGTCCAACAAGCATTGCCATGAAGAGAAAGAAGACCAACAACAATGAAAAATAACAATAAAATGAATTAAAATAAGGAAAAACAAAAAGGTATGTGATGGGTTTCAGATGATTTGGGCTGCGGGGATAGGGATTATGGTGTGCTGATGATCTCTGCTGGGCCACTCTGCAAGGGGACCGAGAGATCCTAGGCGAGAGTTAAAACAGTGACATGAGATTTGTCAACATTCGGTCCCTCTAAAACTCTCTCTCTCTCTCTCTCTAACTCTCTTTCTCTCTCTAGGCTCACTCTTCCAAACCTGCTTCTGCAGTGCCTCAATTCATCCTTTTCTGGCCCCTGTTGATGTAGAGAGAGAAAATAAAAAAACCAACTTCAGTTTCTAGATTCTCTCTCTGCCCCAACACGCAGATTCTCTCTCTTTCGCACTTTCTCTCACTACTCGGCTTCCGTTTCTTTGGGGTCGCCCTCCCTCTCTCTCTCTACTGATAACACAATACAAACTCCCTACTTTTCTGCAAAACAATTAATTAACCGCAATCACACAGACGCACATTCTCTCTACTTTCTCTCTCTAAAATCTGAGTTTAATATGAGTTCTCTCTACTTTCTCTCTCTACATTTTATAATATATTATGGGAATTTGTTTTAGATGAACCCCACTCCTAGCGTTGAAGAACTAAGTGAGAATGACCCGAAATACCCTTATCATATTTCTCAATGACTAAACGTCTCCTACTCCCTTTCATCTTTTAATAATAACTATTACCCCCACATCTTTACATTCAGCCTTCCGAGCGTGTATGCTATACTCCCGCGGGATCATACTTTTGGTAAACTTTCTTTATTAGCCTATCTTCTTGGGACTTTTTTTTTTCAATCTCTAGATTTTGAGAACCACCTAAGAATCGCTAGATTATTATTTTTAAAATAAAAATTCGAATTTTAAGCAAAGGCAAAAGTTTATATATGATTGCAACCTTAAAATGTAAAATTAAAGACGCAACCCAAAAATTCACTGGAAAATGTTATTTTGAAAATGTATGAATACAAAATTAGATTTTCAAATGTATGAATACAAAAAAAAGTTTTGAGTTTCAGAAATGGTGCATCTTGCAATACATTATCTGGACCGTCTATTTTCAAAAATTTCATATATTTATAGACCTACTTGATTTTAACCATTTTTGAAATTTGAAATTGTATAATAAGATATGAAAATAGATTTTCAGATAATCTTAAGAATTTTTTATACCAAAATTACGTGTTATGATAAATTTGGACGTATGCCTTACTTGGATTGTTTTAGGTTAATCTTATAAAAAACCACACCCTTTGACAAATAGGTCTCGCCCTATAGTGAGGGTCTCTATTCAAACTTGATACATTATTTTCTTCGAGTGCTTAGAGAATGCAATTCGCAAATTGATGAAGTCTCTATAGTGCCTAGGTTTTATAAAAACAAAATAAATCATCATCTCAAATCTTCAGCTAGAATGAATTTTTGGTATCGGAAATCGTCACGATTGCTCTAATTAATTTTCAACACCGACCATAAATTTTGAAACTCAAAAAATGATACAGATATTATGGATATGTAAATACATTTTTTTAGGGTGAAATGGATAGTCTAGATGATTTGTTATAATATACGCTATTTTTAGTATTTGAAATCCTAATTTTTTTTTGCACAATCATAATATTCAAGCTGAGATGACTATTTAAAGGTTTTTCAACACTTGAATTGCAATTTTTTATGAGTTATGAGGCGAGGCTTTACTTATTTTGATATGTGTGGCGCTATCCAACCATTTTCCTTTGCAAATGATAGTTGTTTTTGGGCTGTGGTTTGTATAGAGCCTAGGCTCTAAACAATCAAATTAGAGTCTACCTTTAAATAGTATCGAAAAATGTGGTTTCAACACTAGAATCTTTGTGATAGCCTTAAAATATATTTTCATCTTTATTTATAAATTTTAAAGCTTAAAAAATGTTGTAAATCGACAGATCTATGAAAATCTTGAAAATTGACAGTCAAAAAATGCATTGCAAAATACATTATTTCCAAAACTTGAAATCAAATTTTTTTCTCATGTCCATGCATCTTGATGTCGAGATGATCAATTTGAGCATTTTTTGACATCAAAACAATCTCGTCTAGTAAAATTTTTGAGGGAGGCTCGAATGTGATTGTTTAGAGCCTCGACTCTATATAAACTTTTCCCTTATTTTTGTTGATGTTACTATAGGGGTTGAAGAGATTAAATTCCCTTGAGGACGCAGTTTCTACAAGGCCTAGGCTTTATGGAAACAAAGTAAAGCCTCACCTTGGATCCTTATTTGGAAAGCACTCGGGGGATCAAAAAATCTCTATGATGGCTCTAAAATTAATTTCATCACCATCTATGAAATTTGAAGCTCAAAATATAGTACATATCTTGTGGATATGTGAACACTTGTTTTTAGGGTGAAATTGATAGTATAGATATTGTGTTAATTAATTTATTAATTTTAGGGCTTGAATTAGTCTTCTGCTTTTTTCCACATTCATAACGGTCAAGGTCAAGATTATTGATTTAAAGGTTTTCGATACCAAAATTACAATATTTTTGATGAGTTTGAGATGAGACTTTAGTTATTTTGATATATCAGCAGCCCTATCGAACCATTTTCCCTCTCTAAAATTACTCCTAGATTCGAGGGATTAAATTGATAGTATACTGCTATAGGAGTATAAAATCTTTTAGCTTTCGATCAATTCATTATGAAAATGTTTACACAAGGTTGAACCATCTAATTTATCATCTTATCATCGCGACCTACAAATATAAGAAAAAGATTTGAAGTCTTAAAAACAACACATTATCTGGGCTATCTATTTTCAAGATTTTCATGTATTTATAGATTTGATTGATATGAACCATTTTCAGAGTTTGAAATATTTAATTAAAGATAAAAAAAATTTAAATCATCCTAAAAAATTTCAACATCAAAATTACATCTTATAAAAAATTTGGAAGTGTGTCTTTATTTTTATTGTTTAAGGTTGCAACCTCGTGCAAACCTCACCCCTTCATCTTTCATTGGATGGAGAGCTGTTATGAAAGAATGCATTTCATCGGCTCATCTTGACCATCAGCTTGGGTACGCAATCTTGAATGGACGGTTGAGATCTATAGAGGTGCAATGCCATACGTGAAAATATAGCCCTCCATCTTGAATGGCCAGTTCTCTCCCTAGTTTGTTTTCCTCTCTCTAGATTGTTTTTGCAAAGGCTAAGATAAACACCCGACCACTAAAATCCAATAAATTCCTCAGCTTTTTATTATGGTGTTGAAATAAGGGAAAGAAACTGTAAAGGAGGGAAAACATCGGCACCTTTGCTAACCCTTTCACTTTCCACTCCCACCTTTTTCTTTTTCTTTTTCAATATTAAAGCTTCTCTCTCTCTAGAGGAGAGAGTTTAGAGAGAGAATTCTCTTTCCTATGGAGAAAATTTAGAGCGAGAGAGAAAATCTTCTCTCTCCTCTAGAGTGAGTTCAACATTCGATATTTCACTCTCCCTCACCCTCTGTGCACCCCTTTCTCTGAAAAAGTTCAACACCTCACTATCTTTCTGCCACCCCGTCTAGAGATGAACATTTCTTTCGCTCTAGACTATAGACATTCTTCCCTCTCTCTCTAGATTTCAAATGATTGTTTAAAAAGGGATTGCATACGGTAAGATAATTTATTTTTGGTCACAATCATACTTAACTGTTAGATTTGAATCCGATGGCCAATAATAGGTCATGTAGTTCAAAAAATATATTTTAAATTATTGTGTGTAGTAGATGGCCAACGTAGCTATTTAATGTTATAAATAACATTTAGAAATGATTGTGACTTTATATGAAAAATTATTACTTTAATAACCTTCTTTTTTGATAAAAAAATCACCAAGTCCACTTAAAGTCTCTTGAGTCTAACCCATGATTGTAGGGGTTTTTATAGAAAGATCTTTGAAATTCAAAAAGAAAGAAGAAGGAATTCTAGCAATTTTTCCTTTTCTTTTTCTTTGTTAGGGGGAATTTCCGCCTCTCCAAGCCCAGCACAAGACTTGCTTAGGCAACTTGCCTGAGAATTGACCCGATCAGGATGCCAAACTAGAATTTCGGATCCTATTCGAATCTAGATAATGATCCAAGAATTGGATCCAGATATGGGTACAAGTGGATCCCATCCAGATCTAATCCATATCCGGATTCAACCAGGTTTTTATAATAGTATATTTTTAGTTTATATACATATATGCATAAATAAATTATAACAATTTTAAATTTTAGGTCTATTTCGGATCCAAATCTAGAACTTATATATAATTTCTGATCTAGATCCAAATATTCAGGATCCAATCATATCCAAATCTAATGTGTAGTATTCGAATCCAAATGTGGATCTGGGTGGATCCAAACCCAATCCAAATTATTCTCACCCCTAAGCACAAGGCTGGGTCTTCCACACTGCTTCGAAGTCAACACTTCACTCTCCCATGCTACAGGGTCCCTCTCTCTCTCTCTCTAAAAGTTCAACACCACTCTTTCTCCTTACTCTCTACAATTCAACATCTCTCGCTCAAATTCATGATTATCATCTTTCTCTCCCTAAATTTCCCCGCCTCTCTATACACCGATGCGGTTACCATGTAGAGCCAACATTGAGAATGGGACAAGGCACAGTGGCTAAGGAGGCCCATGTCTCAACATAACATCCCACCCTCCATTACCATAGTTAAAAATACACATACACACATATATATATATACATCCCACTCTCCATTACCATCATTAAAAAAAAAACACACACACACACACACACATATATATATATATATATATTGAGAAATATTTTAGTGATTAATACTTCGTTTTACATTTTTTTCATGGTTTTTGGAGTATCTCTAAAATACTTATGGACAGAAATTGGTTTATGCAAAATCCATTTTTTCACTAATTTTTAATCTCATTTGAATGCATTTTGTTTAATTATACTTCAAACATACTTTTTTGAGATTTTTTTTAAAAAAATTAACCCTTTTTAACCCAATTGTTTCTACCCAGTTAATTTGGTTACCCAAACCAGTTCCAAGTTACTCGAACCCGGTTCGGCTCATGACCGGATTCTGAGGCCATTCGTGCAATCAAACACTGCTCTCTAATGTTTAACATCTCTCTCTTCACCTTCATCATCTCTCGAAAATTCAAATCTCTGTTCAGCTCCAACCAACAGTAAAGGGGTAAATTTTTGTCAACAATAAACTTCACCAGAGAATTCAAGGAAACATCTCGGATCTTATTGCACAAAGTTGAGGCATTCACCATCGAAGAAAAGAAGAGGATATTATCAACTTCTTGGAAAATTCCACGACGTGTTTCCTTATCTCAAACACCACTTGCTTTTTCGATAAAATCAAAGGGAAGCCAAAAGATATTTTACTCCCTCAGGTTCATACTGTCTATTTATTCTTTCGGGTAAAACTTTATCTAGAATAGTTTTAGTACTTTAAGTTTCGGACATATAATCTCTTTAACATGTAGACTAACCTCGATAAAAAATTTCTGCAATTGCACCTTCTAAGCACTTGAAAAAAATAAAAAAGTTTCAATATTCAATAGAACCTTAATAATTTTTAGAAGGTGAGATCTAATTGTTGGAAAACTCAAATTTCAATTTTTTTTTTTGGAATAATCATCTAGTGATTCTAAGTTTATTATTAAATTGTTTATTTGAAAAAAATCCTCCCAAAAATGCCGTTTGGTCGAGGGAATAGAAACACAATATGCTTTTGAGAGAACATAGCTCCAATTGAATTCTCATCGCAAGGCCGAAATGGTCATACTTCAATAATATTGTGCTACATTTATTTTAAACCTTGTGGTTGGGTCATGTTTCGTCAACTTAAAATATCTCCTCTCTCTCCCTCCGGATTGATCATTCTTTTGACTTGTTTGTTGCTGTTTCTTTCACGAATCCATGTCTTAGTATTATCTCCCCGTTGTATATCCAACCGTTGCATTGGATCATTA